>CAMOHE010042938.1:0-12882 GCA_946598075.1 Artocarpus hirsutus | reverse complement strand
GACATCATATTTTTGCTTCTTTTCCACTAGAATGGACAAGCCTTTGAAATTTTGATGATAATTCTTGATAAGACTGAGTTGCTGATGGTTGCACTTTTGTAATAGAGGTCTTCAAATGTTGCATTGTTATTTCTGAAGCATGAAGATTCTCCTGGCAGCATAAAAACCATAAATTAGTAAAAAGTTGACAAAAGAATATTAATGTAAACAAACAAAAAACTAGACCGAACCAACCTCCATAGCCTTTAAAGCTGCTTCCCGGCAGATAGATGATATATCAGCCCCAGTGAAGCCTTCTGTAAGAGAAGAAAGATCCTTTATGCTGACGTCAGAACTGCATGGAATTTTGTGTAAATGGATACGGAATATCTCTTCCCGGTCACTCTCATTTGGAGGTCCCACATATAGCAGTCGATCAAAACGGCCTGTCTAGCAAATTAATCAATTATTAGTGTTGTCTGTGCTGAGGGGAGGCAAAACAGGCCCAGGAAACTAATCAATATTTAGTGTTGTCAGTTCTGAGGAGAGGTCAAAGATGACAATGAAAACTCAACCAGCAAGTGTGATCAAATGATTATTCGGACACCAGTGAGCAGAGTTTATGCATAGGTGTATCACATGCACGTAAGCTGAAGAAATATGTTCTTTTTTTTTTTTCACTTATTTCTGAATGATCATTTTGCTAATATATACAGGTTGATCCCTAATTTTAGGTTACACGATCTCTATCTCTAGGTACAAAGAAGGAAACGACAACTAATTAGGAGAGACTCTCTCCTCCATAAAAATAGCAATCTATCCTAATAGAATCCCTCTAATTTTGGTACTTGATAACAAATCACAATCCCATATTTCCACACTCCCCCTCAAGTTGGGTGGTAGATGTCTAACAATCCCAACTTGCTCTTCATGTGTTCATAGCCGGCCTTTGGAAGTGCCTTTGTCAAAATATCTGCTGTTTGACGACTTGAAGGAGTATACATGAGTCTGACTATTCCCCCTTCAATTTTTTCCTTAATGAAATGGCGGTCTATCTCAACATGCTTGGCTCTGTCATGTTGAACTGGATTCTTTGCAATACTTATGGTAGCCTTGTTATCGCATAAAACTATCATGGGGGAGTTTAATGTAATTCCAAGTTCCTGTAGTAATTTTTGAAGCCACATTCCTTCACATATCCCATGAGCCATAGCCCTGAATTCCACATCTACACTGCTTCTTGCCACTACTGACTGCTTCTTGCTTCTCCAAGTCACCAAGTTTCCCCACACATAGGTGCAATATCCAGTAGTTGACCTCTGATCTGTTAAGGAACCTGCCCAATCAGCATCAGCCCCGCTTGACGTTTTCTTAAAGTAGAGTCCTCTACCCGTGCTCTTCTTAAGATACTATAAAATCCTATATACAGCTTTCATGTGTCTCTCAGTGGGGTTTTTCATATAACGGCTTACCATGCTTACAACAAAACAGATATCGGGCCTTGTGTGAGTTAAGTAGATCAACTTCCCTACTAGCCTTTGGTACCTGTCTCTATCTGTTGGAGGACTTTCATTGTCTTTATCAATCTTACCAATAGGATCCATAGGTGTGTCCACTGGTTTACAACCGAGCATCCCAGTCTCCTGAAGTAGATCAAGGATATACTTTCTCTGTGTTACCACAATTCCTTCCTTAGTTCTGCCGACTTCCATGCCAAGGAACTATCTGAGTTGTCCAAGATCTTTGATTTCAAATTCTCTTGCTAGTAGCTTCTTGAGATTCCCTATCCCTTCTTCATCATCACCAATAATTATAATATCATCGACATATACAATGAATAGGGTCACTTTTCCTTCCTTAGAGTCTTCACAAACAGCGTGTGATCTGCTTGGCATTGGATAAATCCATGTTTTTTCACAACTCTAGTAAGTCGATCAAACCAGGCCCTAGGTGATTGTTTCAGACCATATAGTGACTTTCTCAACTTGCACACTTTCCCTGAATTTTCTGGAGTTTCCATTCCTGGTGGAATCTTCATGTAGACTTCCTCTTCCAATTCTCTATTGAGAAAAGCATTTTTTACATCAAGTTGGTGTAGATTCCAATCCAAATTACTACAATTGACAGTAAACTCTGATGGAGTTCAGCTTCGCCACAGGTGCAAACATTTCTTCATAATCTATTCCATAGGATTATGTAAACCATTTAGCCACTAGTCTAGCTTTGAACCTGTTTATACTTCCATCTAGAATGTGCTTCACGGTGAAAATCCACTTGCATCCAACCGGTTTTTTTCCCTTTGGTAGTTTTGAGATTTCCCATGTCCCATTTTTCTCCAAGGCTTGTATTTCTTCCTAAACAGCAATCCTCCATTCAAGTTGTTGAAGTGCTTCTTGGACGTTGGATGGGATATGATCATCTTCAAGTGAAGTGATGAATGCTTTGAAATTCTATGAAAGTCTTCCATAAGACACATGATTACTAATTGGATGCTTATTGTAAGATCTTATACCCTTCCTTATAGCAATAGGTTGATTAAGATCATCAGGGTCATAACTGGAATCTAGATCATAAATTGTGTTACCTGGTTGTGAGTTTGAGTCAATTGGATCCTGGTCCAATTCTTGGTTCTGCTCAGGTAGTGTGCTGTCCTCTTGCTCCATTTGAGAAGGTTTCTTGGGTTTCTCTTTTAACTTCCTTCTGGAATAAACTAATAAACTATGATCTCTTTACTGCCTTGTGTAGTTGACTCATGAGTAATAGAAGGAATGGAAGAAACATTTAAGGAATTGTCTTCAGGATTAGGAGGATTAGGCGGTGAACTCAGAGAAGAACTCAAAGGTTTAGGCGGTGATGAACTTAAAGGACTCAAAGGAGGAGCACTACTGATTTCGGTTTCCCAAAAATGGAATTCATGTGTGGACAGGTTCTCCCCCTAAATTGTAGTTTTGGAGTAGAAGGGTTGATTTTCAAAGAAAGTGACATCCATGGAAGTGAAGAATTTCTTGGTTGTAGGAGAGTAGCACTTGTATCCTTTTTGGCTTGATGAGTACCCTAGAAATATGCATTTGATGGCTTTCGGATCAAGTTTACTACGTTGGGAACTATGGATGTGAACGAATGCAGTACAACCAAATACTTTGATGGGAATAGATGAGATTATTTGAGTGGATGGATATGCAGCAAGGAGGATTTGACATGGGGTTTTAAATTTGAGCACCCTTGAAGGCATTCGGTTGATTAAGAAGGTTGCTGTGAGTACTGCTTCACCCCAAAAATGTTTTGGCACATTTGAAGCTAGCATTAGTGATCGAGCAACTTCCATCAAGTGTCTATTTTTCCTTTCTGTGACTCCATTTTGCTGTGGAGTATCAACGCACGAGCTTTGATGAATGATGCCAATCTCCAAAAGATATGACCCAAGAATGTTGTGATAATATTCTCGAGCATTATCTGTTTGAAGGACTTGAATTTTTGACTGAAATTGTGTTTGAACCATGTTATTAAACTTTTCAAATATTTTCCTCACTTCTGATTTTTCCTTCATAAGGAATACCTAAGTTACCCAAGTGTGGTCATCAACAAAAGTGACAAACCATCTAGAACCTGTTATGTTGTTGATTCTAGAGGCCCCCCAAACATCACTATGAATTAGAGAAAAAGGAAGAGATGATTTGTATGGTTGAATAGAATAAGAATTGTGAGTATGTTTAGACAATTGACATATTTCGCATTGAAAATTTCTGGAGCTTTTATTGAATATTGATGGATAAAGTTTTTCAAGATACAAAATATTTGGGTTACCTAATCGGTAATGCCATAACATAACATCACTATTCATTTCAGTACTAGGATTAGAAACTACATAAGCAGTCTTCAAAGGTAACCTTCGAATTTCCTCAGCTCTCAAGAGGTAAAGTCCAGCACACACCTCAGCAGTGCCAATCTTCTTCCCAGAGTCCAAGGCCTGAAATTCACACATATAAAGAAGTTTAGTGACACAATTAAGATCTTGTGTTAGTCTACTTATAGACAATACATTGCAATTTAAATTCGGAACATAGAGCACAGAATGGAGGGTAATATCCTTGGAAATAATGACTAAACCTATGCCGACTACCCTTGAAAGGGTTCCATCAACAGTTCGAACAAAAGAATTGTTTTGGTAAAGAGTGTATTCATGAAAAACCATGAGATTCCTAGTCATATGATCTGAAGCTCCTGAGTCCACTATCCAAGTGGTGTGGTTTTCCTTTCTAACATTTAGAGCATTAGAAAAAATACCTTTTTGGGCTACAGATGCAATACCAATAGCTGTTCCAATAGATTGAAGGGTCTGTTGAAACATTTTCTATAGTGCCTCCAATTGCTCTTTGCTAAATGGACTGGAATTTGGGTTTATGTCAGGTGTGTCATCTTCAGTTGCAGTAGTGTAGCCTCTGCCTTCCCTGTTTTGCTGTGATCGAGAGGGTTTCCTATCAGTAGGTTTACCGTGCAGATGCCAACAAATTTCCTTTGTGTGTCCAGGTTTTCTACAGTGGTCGCACCATGGACGATTCCTTTTTGTTTGGTTGTTGTTGTTGGACTGGGTTCCTCGTGCAGCTAAGGCTGAGTTTTCAAGATTTTTAGGATAATTTTGGGTGCCCAACATCACCTTTTGTCTACTCTCCTCCCTGCGAATTTCAGAAAACACTTCCCTAACACTAGATAATGGCTTAACACTTAGAACTCTTCCTCGTAACTCATCCAAATTCTTGTTAAGGCCAAGTAAGAATTTGTAAATGCATTCCTTTTCAACAACTTTCTTGTATAGAAATCCATCTTTTGGACACTTCCACACCAATTCTTCATATATATCAAGTTGTTGCTAATACCTTGTAAGGGTGTTGAAATATGCTGTAACAGTTGAGTCTCCTTGTTGAAGATCATGAAGAATAACTTTGATTTCAAAAATTGCAGAGGTATTATCGATGTTGGAGTAGGTCTCTCTAGCTGCGTCTCATATCTCCTTTGCTATGCCATAATACATGAAATTTTCTCCTATGTCATTGGTCATAGAATTAATTAACCAAGACATTACCATGCTATTTTCCAACTTCCAGCTACGGTATCCTAGATCACCTTCCTTTGGCTGAACAGCTACTCTCGTAAGGTATTATTCCTTGCCTTTACTGTAGATAAAAATCCGAACAGACTAAGCCCATTGAATAAAATTCTGCCCATTGAGTTTGTGCCCTGTTATGGGAAGAATGATTCCTTCTGTGGTGCGGTTGCTGCCGGTATGAGTTGCTTCTGGCTTGGACGTCACCTCTGAGTTTGATTCTTTTGGTCCACTCACCATGGAAGAATGTAGTTTTCTCTCCTCTTTATTATTTTATGCGTGGTTTAGACCTAAAAGCTCTGATGCCATGAAGAAAAATGTTCTTCTTTTTTTTTCACTTATTTCTGAATGATCATTTTGCTAATATATATAGTTTGATCCCTAAATTTAAGTTACACGATCTCTATCTCTAGGTACAAAGAAGGAAATGACAACTAATTAGGAGAGATTCTCTCCTCCATAAAAATAACAATCTATCCTAATAGAATCCCTCTAACTTTGATACTTAATAACAAATCACAATGCCATATTTCCACATAAGCGCATAACCATACTATGGCATTCTATTAGTGAGAGGCAGCAAGTAAGAGAGAAGTGTATAACCTGGCCTAAGAAGGGTAGGATCAATCTTGTTGGGAAGATTCGTAGCAGCAATGACAGTAATATCAAGTCTTTGATGTAAGCCTAAAGCCAACAAAATCTCTTGTCAAACGAAAGTTTAAATAACAAGAAGAGGGATTTTTCAACCCTGATGCACATTAAGAAGTTAAAGTCTCTAGCTTAAATTGTTGAGAAAATTCCCCAAGTAAGGCTAATAAGCATAACAAAATTATAAATTTATTACTAGCCATCCAATTCGACGAAGAGTTGACTCATAATCCTATCTGACACTGAAACCCCTTCATTATCCTTCCCACGTACAGCAGCAAGACCATCAATTTCATCAAAAAATATGATGGATGGGGCATTGGCCCTTGCCTTTGCAAACAGAGATCTAACAGCCTTCTTAGATTCACCAACCCATTTACTAAAAAGTTCTAGACCCTTGACAATAAGGAAATTTAGTCCTGCTTCAGAAGCTACTGCACGTGCCATTAGAGTTTTGCTGCATCCAGGAGGACTAAACATCAACACTCCTGTTGGTGGCCGAGTCCCTATGAGCTTGAATGCATCCTGATGCTTTTGTGGCCATTCCACAGCTTTCATTAATTAATTCTTAACCTCCCTTTGGCCCCCAATGTCTTCCCAATGAACCTTTGGAACCTCAAGTATTACCTAGTAGAATGTAAAACAAATCCATGAGAACAATAGGCAAACAAACATATTCTTTCTTCAACATTCTGGCTCAGAAGTTTTCTCCCTTGGATGACAATTTACATTACATTTGTTCCATTTTCAGAAGGAAAGAGAACTATTGTTTGTGATAAAAAAAAGATAAAAATAAAAATACGAAAACAGTATGGCACAACATAATTTAGGGCTGTTCAAAAAATCCGTCAAACAACACAAACCGCCTATTCCAAACCAAACCGGTGGGTTTTTGTGATTTTTGGACGGTTTTGGTGGTTTTTGCACACAATTGTAGGTAATTTGGTTAGTGGTTTGAACTTCTTAAACTGTTCAAACTGCCCACCTAAACTATTTGCTCAAAAACCACCTTCAAACCTTATATATAATTTTGTATTTTTAAAATATTTTTATACAAGATAATTCTTATTTTTTTTAATGTAGATTAACTTTCATTGCTCATCCAAAAAAGTCCTACACATATAAGATAAACCTTTCCATACTCTATAATTACACTTTCCTTTAACGTTAGGCATCACTCATCAGCATCCAAAAAACAAAATCAAATTAACAGAGTACTAGAAATTTTAGTTCGTTTAAAATTCAATTGTTTTGTTTTATGTTATTTAGTTGTACTATTAACTCTTAAGTTGGTTATTGGTAAACTTTGATTTGTGTTATTGTGGATTTATAGTTTAGTTCTTGATTTTTATCAAAACTTTAAATGGTGAACTTTTAGACATTTTATAATTATTGTTAAATTTTGAAAACTTTTAAACTTAACTCAAACTGCCCAAACTGGTTATAAGTGGTTTGGTTTTTATAAAAATAAAAAATAAAAAAAATATATCAAACTGTCCAAACCACGAAAAAATCAAACTGTCCAAACCACACAAAAATAAAATTTTATTTTTGGTTTGGTCGATGATTTGGAGAAAAAACCGCCCAAACCACCCGTAAACACCCCCAACATAATTGACATTGATGTATTAAGGGGCATAGTCTAAGATTGAACATTATCATTCACAATAATAAGAAGGCATGTCATCTTGACTTTTCCATCATATCATAGGTTTATAGATCAAGCAAGATGGCTAACTGCTAACACTTAAAAGGCCTTTTCATTGTCGTCAGATGCTAGACATTGAATAAGCTAAATTAGGAGGTCGGACCTAGCTACAGTAATATGAACAACCATACTTAATTACTAAAGAAGGAATACTTAGCATACCTCTCGCATGGCACTGGGCCTCACTCTCATTTTTGCCTTCTCAAAATCTTCAAATGCCACTTTCAACAAAAGTTCTTCTTTAACACAATGCTGAATCTCATGTGTAATGTCATCTGATATTGTTCCCTTTGAGATGGATGAAGACGCAGAATCTAGGTAACCCTTTAAATTGTATCCTATATCTTTTAAGCAATTGGATTCCACTACATCAGAATCTTTGGATAGAATAGACTTTCCATGCAAATTATCACATAAGTTTCTCGAGCTGGCATAACGTCTAAGACAAACCAAGGCTGCCTCGTTGCATAAAGCAGAAAGATCAGCACCTACAAAACCATGTGTAGCAATAGCAAGGTTTTCCACTTGAATGTCTAAAAGCGAGTGCTGCATGTCACCTAGAATAGAATGCAAGATATCCAACCGCTGCTTTGGAGATGGCACACCTGCATATCAATTTTCAAAGCAGAGAAAAATTTACATCCATCATGGATATGTAAATAAGTAGGTCAATATATAGCATTTTCTCAAGTGAGGTGTCTAAAGCGTTAAAGCAACAATTTCAGTGTTGTATAGTGCAAGCTGCAAATCAAAATGGGAAGTTTTAAGTACAAAGATTCTGAAAGGTTCTTTAGTAAAGAGTCAGATTATATATTCTTGATGAATTTAAGAAGGTGCCCTTTTTTAGTTTTCTTCAATTTAAGGAATGTTTAGTTTTTTCGATTTCTCTTGCTGGAAGATATGGTCCTCTATTTTTAGACTTGTGTTCTTTATTCTTCACTTGTAAATGAATGAATCTGATACCTATTTCAATTTCCCTATCAAGTCTTCCAGGAAGTCTGAGAGCAGGCTCAATACTATTAGGCCTATTGGTAGCAGCAATTACAAGTACCCTAGTAACGCCCAAAAATGTTTCTCTTAAACGACGGATGTATGTAGTATAGAAAAGTTGTCATATCCATAGAGAGGTGAAAAATTTGTAACTTGATAGATTGTTAAATATAAACGTTCAAAAAGACAAGCAGTTTTTCAAAGTAAAGTTTAAAATGAAATAAATGTTTTTATAATTTTTTTATTTCAAAATTTAAAGCATAAAATTAAAACGGTGAGGCTTTAAGAATCCCTTGTATGTTTTGCAACTGATATGGAATTTTAACTCTATTTAATAATTATCTAAAGCATTTGATTAATTATATCTTTTCTCATTAATTGCAAGCACTTTACTATTTATATAGGTCAACCGAGAGCGACAATATAGCAAGCCATAATGCAGTAAGGGTCTTCCTATAAAAACTAGCAAAATAATCTCTCACTAATGATTAGGTGCACTAATTATGAAAATTATAACCGCTGTCACTTAATTATAATTAACATAACTTTTAGATAGAAAAGATAATAACAAATCAAAATTTTTATATTTTAATGGAATAAATTATTAATTTTGGCAACATCTCGACTTAGTAATTAGTTTAAGAATACACTATGCCATCCTCTGTCTACAATAAATCAAGAATTACCAAGTATTTATTGTGTCAGTTCATGTCTATAATGTAGCAAAAACTCAAATTAATAAATGAGTATGACTTCAGTATTATTAATATTAATTATGCAATATAATTAAATTACATAAAAAAAGTACGACTGAATTTATGCAAGAATTGGACAGCATAATAATATTAATAATAATTATTAAAAACACAAAGATATAATTTATTCCACAAAAATATAAGCATTGCAAAGCAGATATGGAGTCAAAATCCATACCAGAGTACTATACATACAAGATCATCTCTCTGCCTCACCAAACTTTTTATACTAATTTAGACATTATTTTATTATTTTTACCTCAAAGGAATAAAAAAAAAAGAAGGGCCAAATGGCCCGAATAGGTGATGAGAAGCAGGCCAATGCCTGGTATTTATAGGCACAAATTTTAACTATTCATAAAATTTTTTTATCATTTTTTTACTGATTCATTTTGATAAAAATGAATTAAAAGATTCGTTTATATCCCATTTTTCTACGTGTATGGGCCTTCATGATTGTGCGAATATGCGTATGAGATTTCCTGTAGCATGATATTGGGATGTATTGAAATGGGGTGATCTGACTCGTTCTTTGCACGATCAAACGGTCTAAAATTATGCTCAAACATGGGTCCAGGAGGGGCCAAGCGGCCCACGAATACTGACCGTTAGATTGGTTGAAGTCAGCTGATCCAACGGCTGGAAGGATGACTTCAGTGTGAACAACCGCATAGAATCCAACACGCCCAAGATTCTCTCTGATGCGGGTGAGACTTGTCGACGCGTGTGATTCACGCGTCAATTGAAATTCGACACGTGGAATGCACTAATGACGTACGCTGATGTATTGGTAGACGCAATACATACGGACGGCTGAGATTGATTTGGCTTTTGGATTTGACGGCTCTCGTTACGCCACGTGTCCTATTAAATTCAAATTCGAATTTTTTTTACGCATTTGATGTCTGATTTTGTCCCTTTTTGCGTCGTTTTGCTCCATTTTTCCTCTAGATTTCAAATCTAAAAATCACAAACACACTAAAATTAATTATTTTACAAACATAATATTTTCAAAATATTAAAAATATTTATTTTACATTAAAACACACAAAATTAATAAAAACTTCTAAAATTAACAAACCTTAACGGATATGCTATTTAAGACTCGATATTATTTTTAGAAATTACTAGAAATATATTAAAACATATTTAAAGACTCAAAACTTAGTTACAAATATTTTAAGACTTAAAATAAAATCACACAACATTATTTTTATGGTTTTCATTATTTACAAACAAGACATATATTTAAAACACTCAAACGACTCTAAAAGTTACTAAAAATAACATTAAACATAAAAACACACTAAAAATACATTTTTAAACACATTTACACTCCAAGACACAAGAATACTTATTAACACAAAAATGCTATTAATTAGAGGATTTAATGAGAAATAAAAACATAAATAAATGAATTAAGCCTTATAAAATATGTACTTTTACAGTCTCATCATACCCCTTCACTTTTACCAAGCCCATCCATCAAATTCAACAATGTCGCAACCATTCTTTGAGATAGTTCTTCTCCCCCATCTTTCCTAGCAGGTGCTATGGCGTCCAACTCATCAATGAATACCTGGAAAGTAAACCGATCAATAAGCTATTCATCAGAAAAAGGAAGGCTAAATTAGTTACAATAAATCATTGAACAACTTTTGTTGCATATAAATCATCTTAGATTTCATGAGGATGAGTTCCCTGGTTCCTACAAAAAAAAATTGTCTTGCATTTATGCGCTCCATGTAAGGTAAACATTAAAATTTATAATTTATAAGACAGATTGTAGACAAGTTCGAGATGGTTTTGGACATTAGATTCAATAATTTTAAAAGTGTTCTTGTACACTGTAACACCCCGAAGTTGATTAAATAGTATTAGAGTGTAAAATGGTGAATTAGTGTGCCATAATGAGTGTTTTAAACTCAATTTGATTATTTTGTGAAAATTTAGTAATCTTGTATTATTTTGCTCTTTTAATGATTTTTAATTATTCTAAATTGTTTTTACTTGATAGTTTAAATTTTAATGAAACAATTTGATTTAAAGACAGTGTACTGTTGCACATAGTTTTGTGCAACCACTTTTCTCCCTTTTCCTCTATTTATTTCACCTTTTATTTCTCTCTCCTCATTTTTTCACTCGTTCTCTCTCTCCTCTCTTCCTCTCTCGGTTTGCACACTCTCTCTCATCCTCTCTCTAAAATTTTTGAAACAAAATTTAATTTCAAGCTTCAGGATTGTGGATTGAAGGCTCGGGAATGCGATTGAGCAACCACAAACTCGATTCAAGCTTCGATTTAAGGTTAGTTTTCAAAATTTCTAAACTATTTCAATTTTTCAAACTTTCTTGCATTTTGAAATTTAAGAGTTTCTAAGTCTAGAAAAGCTTTAATCTAAGTTAGATGGACTTAGATTAGCTAGAATGTAAACTTTATTTCATCAAAAATTGATTGGAATCGAGATTTTTCATTTTTTCTCTATTTTCTCTATTTTTGGATTTTTATCAAAATCTTGTTTAAAACTTGTTTTAATTCACTAAAAAGTGTTCTACGATGATTTTCTATTGTTTATGATGATTACCCATGCCTGAGAATTGAGAAAACAGGTTGAAATTGAGAATTTGGATTCAGGAAGCCGAGAACCCGTGCGTGAAATTTTTTGGAATTTCCCAGATCAGCAGGCTGAACTTCGTGTTCGGTAGGCCGGATTCAAAGGATCGGTAGGCCGGATTCATCCGACCGGCAGGTCAAACCTGGAGATGTTCGGTCGACCGGACTTGTTCTTCCGACAGGCCGAACTGTGCAGTTCGGCAGGCTGAACCAGGGAAATCGGCAGGCCGACCAAGCAAGGAAAAAAATTTTGTGATTATCACCCATTTTAACTGTTTTGAATCCTGATTTAAATTTCAACCTTATATAATGATTTTATATACCTAAATGGCACACTAGGACACCATGAGATGACTTAGTATCGTAGGATACCTCGGGTTAGATACTAATGGACTAAGTTACTATGCATTTAGGATTTGTGCGTGGATCTACGGAGCTAACGTACAGCAGACTGGGATTACGGTGTGGGACATCGACACGAATATTGAGGTAGGACTTCTACCCTTTCTTTGGTAGCCCCATTTCAAAATGATTTTGACCAAAAAGGGATTTTTATCAAATGTTTTCAATGACTGATTGGGAAATGATTCTATTTAAAATATCTTTACAAGCAGTTGATTGAGAAATGTTCACAATGAACCCCATAATGAATATAAATGATTATATCTGGTAAAGAAGAGATTTTATGAATCAAAGAGATATATATGTGTGTATATATATATATATATTTGAGGGCATGATGCCATATCAGAGATCGGGTCGTGTAGTGAACGACCTTGGGGGCAGGTCCCGAAACCCAGCTGGGCCACTATGGTGGTGAATTACATATGGTTTGCCCAGGGAAGGAAAACAGTATTCTTTCTGGTTGACTTGTTTGAATTATTTCGTGAAGATTATATTTTATTAAATTTCACATTTAACTGTTTATTTGTTTGATTGTTCCAGTTCGTTTTCTATATGTTTATTTGATTTATGAAATTTCTTTTAAAGTGGGATAATTTTCAAACATAGTCCTACTGAGCCTTTCGCTCACATTTTTATTTGTTTTAAAATCTTAACCCTAGGTGTATATCAGCATAGGATTGGAGAA
>CAMOHE010042937.1:0-12659 GCA_946598075.1 Artocarpus hirsutus | reverse complement strand
GTTTAATTTAATCTTAATGCTTGTAAAAGTTTGCGCACCTTTTGCATGGATTGTGATTTAATTTGAGGCTGAGAAGTGATAACTAAATTAGACCATGATTGAATGCCATGAGATCATCATAGGATAGAGATATCCATGAGACTTATGTAACACTATGAATTTCTTATTCTTAATGAATCTTAGTAAGTTTAGAGTTTTTACAGAGATATAGGAAATTTGCTAACTGGGATAAATTATTAATGCTTGAGAAAGATTAACGACTACCTGAGAGAAATTTGTTATCAACATATGAGTAAACATTAGTTGATTAAATTAGATAATTTGAATAGGATTAATTTAGGTGAAATCGGATGCCCTAGTCTTTTATTATTTAGAATTTCATTTATATTTTTTTGTTTTGTTATTTTTTCTATTTTATATTTGATTGTTCAAATAATTTTAGAGTTAACCAATTTCGATACTTAGTTAGATTAACGCAATCCTCGTGGGAACGATACTCTACTCACTCTTTATTACTTGTCTACGATTCTGTGCACTTGTAGATTTCTCGCAACAGAAGTAGACGACAATATTGCTGGTGTCGTGTTGGAAAATCTTAGCTTTATCTGTATTTTGTTCAAGACATGTAAAATTCATAAATCTGTTGAATGGCTATGTTTAGTTATATATTGACTGGGAATTGTAATATAATGACGATGACTATATTTTTAATTTTTGGTGCTACACTAAAACTATAGATTGTTATTTAAAGCATATTCTTATTTTCTGTTTATTTCAAAGACCCATGGGGGCAATGTTTTATTGTTTTGAAATGGTATTATAAATTAAATTTACTTACATTTATTCACTACTACTAATGTTGCTAACCCCTACATAGGGGCATTACACCAATGCTATTCTCTTCCTTTATACTGTTGTGTATGTAGACACTCAGTAAATCTCCACCACAGTTGTACTCCTTCCAATTACTTAAGTGTTAAGGAACTAAGAAACTAAAGATGAGTAATCTAATCTTTACTTTCTAATTTGCATTTAAGCAGTTTAAAAATAAATGAGGGCCTAAGGCCTCTATTTATAGAAGTAGAAAGAGGAGTCAGAAATCTATCAAGATAAGGGGAAATTTTTCCTTCTCCTCCATCCTGTTGAACATGCCACATAGAGGGGATCTCCCTCTGCTTGTACATGCCACCTACTGCCTAGGGAATTCAAAATCTCTAGCTAATCATAATATAGAGTTTTGTGATTATATGCATCATCTAGAATAATTCTACTTTTATATTATAAATTTATTATTTAAAATAATAATTCAATTTAAATAAGTGTGAATAATTATCCATAATTTAAATTCAACTTGGATTTAAATTAATTATTCGAATACCAAATTTAAATAATTAATTCTTCAAAATTCAAATTTCCAATTTGAATAATTATTTTTTAGTAATAATGAATTCTTCAAAAAAACATATAGATGTGACACCAACCATAGTGTACCCTATGCCCATTGTCGGTCTAAGCTTGGACTATGTTCCATGCTAGCCCATCAGGCTCAGTGACCTGACTCATGTATACTTTTATCTTATATATGATAATCTATATTTACTCGATCTGTTATAAAAGAGTTCATGAGCTAGCATTGGCACTCAATGGACATATATTATCAAGATTGAATTATAATAAATAAATTAATCCCCTATTAATTTTTTGTTTCATTATTTTTTTTAGTGTCAATCCACTATGGATCCAAAGCTGCACTGTTGATAATATACTATATTACGAGGCTCCAAATATTAGTCTTGTGTATGGCCTCTCATATAATATGTATCCCTATGAGTTAGCCATAATTGGATGAAAGACTTAGTTCCATTTTACCTTCTAATTATTTTATCTCAACGTTCTATTATTTTACCATTGAAAAATCCATTCCTTTTGTAACACATACAAATGGAATATCATCCGACTACTATGTGTATCCAAATGACTAAGGCTTATTATTTTCCAATACCTGAAGAATGCTTTTGAAATGATAGCATTACCTCTTTGTTAGATGGCTACGAATTCTATATCTGTGGATTACACTCTCATCGAATATAGATTGCTTCTCCAAAAAACCGACAACTTCTACCTTTGACATATCAAAATATACAAATTATAAACATAGAGTCATGAATCCACTTAGGATTAAGGCGTCACATAAATGATTGGCAAAGCGAATTGATTTAAGTGAAACAAAATTATTATTAAATCTATTCAACTTTAGGTCCAATTTAGTTCAATATACAACCACTAGGTCTATCACAGCATGTGTTTACCTTGGAGTAAACCCGCTTCGACACCCAAGAAAAACAGTCTTTTTAATTAGACGTAGATCCCTATTACAACCTTATTGTGTATAAAGTATTCAGTTATATACATTAATTGTGGACTATATAATTTAGACTATTAATATCTAAACTAGATGTATCCACATATAATCCTATATTTGCCCAATTTCAAGATTTGGTTCTAATGGGTACAAATTACATATTTCTAATATAATCTTTATTATGAAAGTAATATGAAGACCATTATTAATACATGAAATATTCACATTATTACTTATTTCACCAAAAAAGTCATAAATACAATTAAAGTATTTATTCCTTAAGACATAAATCCTAATAGTCTATATGATCATTAACGGAAAGGTAATTCTGTCAAGCCACGCGGAAAGTCTCTTTGGAGGGAGTACTATAGAGGGCTTACAATTAGATTCTTAAACCTAGGGTTTTCCCCGGTGATGAATAGTGAACAATTTATTATACAACATGTTAACAAAAGGAACGACTAACATGTTTAGTTGTAGGTATAAACAGAAATTCACTTTATCTTGAGAGAAAACATTATAGTATTAAATGGTTTAAAATATAGTTCAAATCTATGAACGCAATATTATATGTACAAGTTCAGCCATCTAGCCCTAGGTTCACAAGTACACAATATTATTATGTGGTAAGCTTGCGTGTGGACAAGGTGCCTACTTTCTTTGCGCAGTAGTAGATTTCTATAAATACGTAATGTCCTAATGTTTATTTATCCAAGTGGTTAAACAGTAATCATACTCGACATTTTCCTGCATCAGAAAACTATATGTTACAAAAATAATTATTGCTTTTAATGGGCCATGGGCAGAGTAACCGAAAATTAATGGTGCGAGGGATTAGTTATAGCTCATAATATATATGTCTCATAGGATTTGCCTCTAGATCTCTAGTTAGCCACCGTTTTGTGGTCACGTATTTATACAAGGTGAGATTTAACTACA
This sequence comes from Artocarpus hirsutus, assembly GCA_946598075.1. NCBI lineage: Eukaryota > Viridiplantae > Streptophyta > Magnoliopsida > Rosales > Moraceae > Artocarpus > Artocarpus hirsutus. The sequence continues at coordinate 9,358 of CAMOHE010042937.1, read as the reverse complement.
CCTTGTCATTTTATAAATTCAGATTATTTATTAATTTTTTTGGTAATCTTGTGGATTACATTGTATACAGTACATGCCTAGATGTTTATCAATGTCTTATACAGGAATAATCTTAATTTACAGTACATATAATTGAAATAAGAAGCTAATAAGTGTTCAACAATAATATATTAGACGTGTGTGTATATAGTATATACATATATATATCATATAAATATTCAAAATCAAATTGATTAAAATGGATATTGTGTCAAATAATTCAGAAAAAGCTTTCCTGTCTTTTGTATTCAAGTGAAAAAAGAAAGAGAAGAAAATTCTTAGCCACAAAAAATTCCTAGCTAGCTGGCTTGCTTGTAATTACGACGTAGAGGCGTTATCTTTGATAGGCCTTTGGAGTTATCGCATTAGCCTTTACAATGTCAAGACTCAAAGGCAGTTGGACTAATTAATGCATTAACTTTAATATGTCAATTAATCATAATCGACAAGAATATATATAAGCCCCATTTCGCACTCCCAACTTCATCAATCTTAGACACATATATACATCTATGTATCAGAGCACACCATTTAATATTATGGCAAAAATGAATGCTAACTTTCTAAGAGTTGTTCTTCCTCTACTTTCTTGTTTTTGCAACTTCCATGAATACTGGCGCCACCAATTCCAGAAAGCTTTTGCAGAATATCATACCTGAAATAATTCCAACAACACCTGTTGTAATCCCTATAGTTATTGCAATAGAACCTGGAATCCGTGGAACTATTCCTGGATTAACACCCGGAATTCAACGAGTTCCTGTCGGATCAATTCCGGCAGTTATTCCGGCAATTCCGGTAAGGGACAGCCTAGGAGCTCAAGTTGAAGAGTTGCCTTGAGGATCATGATCACAAAGACCTAATTAATAAGTTGCATGCATGTGCATGTATGCATGTATATATAAGTGTATGTTTCATATAATTACATATATATATATATATATATATATAAAATAAACCTTAGCTATATTTTTAATTTAGGTTCTATATATGCTATTAAGATAAAGTTTATGTGCGTGTATGTGCATATCATAGCAACGTACTTCCCTCTATCAACTTGTGAATTAATGGTGGTTTGTTTCCATAATGTAGAATATATTATATATTGGCTGCCATTATATGTCGGGAAAAATAGTTTTCAATCTTTCTGTAGCCATTTGGTGGGTTAAAGCTCCAAAATGGCATTATTATAAATACGAATGTGATTGATAATGGCCTGCAGTGTAAAATCATTGGTTTTTATTGTTGTTGTTGTCATCATCGTTGTTATTGTTATTATTGTTATTGTTTTTGTTATTGTTATTGTTATTGTTATTATTATTATGTTTGTTAAGCGTGGCAGATGGGAATGGAAAACGACAATTTGGGTTCTAATTAACATCACAAAGTTAAAAAGTATTGTAACGAAAGTTTTACCATATATTAGTTCTAAGATTTTCTAACTTTCTGAATAAAATATGCATTGAAAGGAAAAAAAAAAAAAAGAACCTGCTAACATGAGTTCTCATAATTAGTATCCAATATGGCTAATGCCAGGGCTGTTCTCAATTGAGCTTGGATGGCTAAAAATATGGCTGGGCAATTGTTGTTGCTTCTGAGAGATTGCACTAGTTCTATGATTCGAGAAATAAATAGTAGAAGCATGAGATGATATTTGTGGATTTTACGGATAAAATCATGCTTTTAATTACGTGTTAAAAATGGATTCGATAACTTGATGATTTTTTTTTTTTTCAATAACGAGGTACCTCGATAAAATTTTTCAAACATAGAGATATTAACGAGATAAAGAACTAAACTGCAAGTAACATAATGATATTTTCCCGTACAAAATTGGATGTGGGGAACCATTTTGTGACTACTGCTATTGTCTCGGGTCATTTATAAAATTAACCTACAGAATTTAATTGTAAATGTCCTCAATCATTAAATGAATCCACATTGAGACCAAACCCAAAGTCTCATACTCCAAGCATTCTCCCTCTTTTTATCATTTGTGCGCTTCTTAGGAGAGGATTCTGGCTCCGTTGTTTGTTGGCCGTCAGACTCCCAACCCTAGAGATGGATTTGTGTCCTCCATGATGAGGACTCGTAGTGAGTTTGGTTGTGTGGTTGGAGAGACGGATCTTGGCTAGGTGGAGAATAGGGTTTGTTGGGGATTTCGGCCGCCTATTCATGGCTTGTTAACAATCCGGTGGCTCTACACTTTAGGGGGTTTTCTCCTTCTCACCAAGTTAGTACTTGGGGTGGGAGGCATGTGTGGATGGGTAGTCGAAGGCGAAGTTAGCTTCACAGCTTTGAAGACATTTATGTAAAATAAATGTGTTAATATTTCTACCTCCTAGGGTTTTTTCAGTTGTATTTATGTTTTTGGTCTACAATAACTGAGTTGGTTTCCCACTCTCTGACTTTGGTTGTTTGTCCAACTCCTTAGTCAGTTTCTTGCGGTGTTGTGGATGACCGTTATGCTATAGGTCTCTTGATCTAGATTGGTTGGAGTTTTCTATCAATAATAGAAGAGTTGTTAAAAGAGCCATAAGCATGCTTGATTCTTGGTGTGTTTTTTTAGCTTTTTGTTGAGCATCACTCGGCCATGATCTACCAGGTGCACAAAATAGTTCAACAGCGGATCTTCAATAATGCTTTTTGATGAAGATGATAGATTTAATATTAGGCTCAAATTCATATAAGCTTCATTGGGGTGTTTCAAAAGCTTCAAGCGATTTTTATTTTTATTTTTTATTTTTTATTTTTTTTCAGAAGCTGAACACATACCAGGCCCAAGTTGACATGAGCTTCACAACTTCAGCTAGATTCGGCTACGTCTCTTTAATAGTGAGTTTGTTGAGTAGTTTACGAATGAATTTTCAAATCAAATTCAACATTATTTTTTTCCTTTTCAAGCAAGCAAGTATTTGTTTTTTCTAAAATAAAATTTTTCAATCAATCAATTTTTTTAAATATATTCTTTTTTTCTTCGTTTGCTTCCCTTTCCTTTTTTTAAGTTTTCCTTTATTTGTAATTGTATATACAAGTGTAGATAAAAAAAATTCCTAAACAATTAGGATTTCAACTTACACCAAACGCAAAGTACCTGTCTCAGAATTCCACTCAGAGAGGCGCATTGTCTTTGGCGAAACAAAGTGACGGTAGCATGGCACGGAGAGGTGCAACTGTTCCACGCAGGACATAGGACAGAGCCAGAAAAATTAGTGGGATAAATAGAAAGTATATTAATATTGTCAAAAAAAATTAAATAGAGATATAAAATTTTAAAAAGAACATAACATAATTTCAGGTGAACAAAATATAATTTTAAAAGAAGACGACATATAATTTTTTATAAAATGTTATATATAATAAGAAAAAATTCAAAAGGGTAGTCACCCACTTTCGTTCCTGTGTAGCTCCGCCCTTGGTTCCACAAGTTGTACAGTAATTTGTCAATTTGCATTTGGAATTGGCACGGTGGACATGGTTTGGTGGCTTGTGTTGCAAGGGGATGGTTTGGTGGCTTGTGTTGCAAGGGCTTTGTTGAGAGATAATTATTTTGGTGATGCCGATTAGAGATGACTGATTTAAGATTTGGGCCTTTTCAAACGATTTTCATAACGGATTCAAAAGTTTTTTTTTAGAACTTCGATTCAATTTTCAAGATTAGGTGTGATTTCATGTGGGATTTGTTGTTATTGAATCAATTATTTATAATTTTTTTTCAATTCAATATTTTCATGGGAATCGAGCATAGGGATTTACCGTCCATGATGAAAACAAAAATAAACTAGGGAAAAAAAAGAATGTATTTAACAACGCAGTTATAAACAAAAGTTAGACGAAGTTTATTGTAGCGTGGGAGAGTTTTGCACCATAGCATAGAGTTACACTGTAGCATGTGAAAGATTTACACTGTAACAGTTGGAACAACATTTTTTTAACAGCGTTGCCAAAAGCTTTCAAAAGATAGCAAGGAAGACAAAAGATTTATGGTTTTTATCATTTTGCTACCATGTATTTTAAAGAAGCATCATGTTAGCTTTCTTAATAAGTTTTACTTAACATTTTGATACTCTGCAATGCCCAAAAAAAAAAAAAAATGAATAAGTCCACGTATATGCTTTTCTTTAATGAGTTTTATTTACAAGATTAATTTAGAATTCATTAATAAAAAGGTTAAAATACAATTTCACGTCAAACAAACAAACGCAGGTACTAAAATGATATTGTTAAAAACTATAACATACTAACAGGGTATCAATTTGATGTTTCTTTAAAACATAGGATACCAAAATAACCTAAAGATTTAATATGATTTGATAATAAGCCTACTTCTACAGACAAAAAATATATATTTTTTATGTAATCGTTATGCTTTAGGGTGGGTTTTTACTTCTGTACTTGGACTATCAACATCCCATAATGCTACAAGAGAATCTGTTCACATTAAAAATAGAAGGAACCATAAATATTAATTACAATAGTCAAACCATAAATAACTAGAGATGTGAATTTATACATCTTGTGACCTATATTTTAAATTAGAGGTATACAAATTTTTTAATGTAAATTAAATTAAAATGATTATACTCAAAAGTTTAGAAGTTAAAAATCCTAACACAACTTCAAATTTTTAATTTACTTTTACTTTTTATTTCAACATATTTAATTTATTAATTTATTAGAAAAAAATTTTAGAAACAAAAGATGTACAAGTCGGTCATGTATAAATAAAGCTACTTAAGTGAGAAAAGGATAAATAGTAGGTTTTTTAAATTTTAAAAAATAAAAACAAGTTTTAAAACATTTGAAGTTAATAACATATCTATTAAGTAAATAATTTATTTATTAAGAATAAATGAAATGTTTATTGAATTAATATGGTATTTATTCTAAATATTTTAAAACCTACTATTTACTTATTTTAAATTTAGAGCAAAAAAAAGTTGTGTACTTCGGTTTCTAATCACCTACTAAAAGAGAGATATCTGTTTTTGTATACCCTTTTTAGGTTTATTTGAAAACTATACCTTTTTATTGTTTATCTAATAAAATATACACCTTCATATTGGATTTAATACACAAATTCATATAACTTGGCCAAAAATTAATTTTGACATTTCAAATAATCAAATTATTTTTAAGTAAAAAAAAGGTGAAAAAACTAAAACTTCCAAAATAAAGAAAAAACCAATTTTGAACTTTTTTTAAGTAAAATAAATTTTATTTTTGCCCCTAAACTTTGGTAACATTATCATCTTGCCTCTTGAACTTTAAAATGTTAGCAAAAATACCCATTATACTTTAAAACATTAGTAAAAATGCTCTCTCTCTTTTTTTTTTTTTTTTGTTATATTTTGTTGTTAAAATTTTATTTTTTCCCCTTTAACTTTGGTAACTATTTTTTTTTTACCCTTAAACTTTAAAAATTGGTTTGTTCAACACCAACCCCCCCCCCCCAACCCACATGGAATTTTTTCCTTTTTTACTAGTAAACAATGTTCACACAAGTCGAAACTCAAATTGCTTATCCAAGAGTCGTCGATTGAACTAAGATTGAACATGATTTGTTGAGTAGTCGTGGAGGACAACAAGAAATGAGGAAGAGGAGGCAAGCTAGGGCTCGAACTCAAAGCATGAGCTCTAAATTTATAACTATTGATGAGCTTGAGTCTGGGATTGAGCAAGATTAGCGAATTTCGAATGGAATTAAGAAGAGAGAAATGTGCCTTTTGAGGGAGAGGCATGATGGAATAGGAATAAAGCGAGAGATTTTCGACAATGCCAAGCTTGCTTCCACTCGCTTCCTCCTCCTTCTCCTTATTCTTCATTGGCTCTCCTCCACTGCTTAACAAATCTTGTTCAATTCCACATTGATTGTGTCATTTGCCATATTCTACAAGCTTGTCCTCATCTCGATGAAGAAGTACTTTTTTGTTCTTGGCTCAGTTCATGATTCTTGAATGAACAATTTGAGTTTTGATTTGTGTGAAGAATGACTAGAAAAGAAAGGAAAAACTAGTTCGGGGGGTGAACATACCAGTTTTTAAAGTTCATAGGGCAAGACGACATAATTACTAAAGTTCAGAGGGCAAACATAAAACTTTATGGACAGAATGTAACAAAAATGGGCATTTTTACTAACGTTTTGAAGTTCATGGGGCATTTTTGCTGATGTTTTAAAGCTCAATGGTGTGCATATCAGTTTTTAAAGTTAAAGGGGCAAGACAATAAAGTTAACAAAGTTTAGGAACAAAAATAAAATTTATCCTTTTGAGTTTTTTTAATTTTATTACTTTTCTATTAAAGGGTATATTGGGCATTTTGAGTCAAAATTGAGGATTGATTATAAAAAATATATAAATTTGTGTATTAAGTCTATTATAAACATATACATTCGATAAGAAAAAAAAAACAATTTTTAAATAGACTTAAAACTCTTAGGAGATATTTATCAAACCATAAAGAAATGTAAAGGAAAACATAATAGGATTAGAAAGGAGAGTAAAGTATTGTGAGTGAGCATCATTCATTCTCTTTTTAATGTTTACTTACTTAACAATGATGATCTTATTCAATATACTTTCTAAAATATTCTTTTCATATAACTAATAGCTATTAAATAATAACATTTAAATTTGAACATCTAATAAAAGATGCTATCTATTTCTTTTGATAAGAAATTAATACTAAAAGGTATGAGAAGATTGATTTTCTCTGTTCTCATTTCCTATATTATGTGGCACCTACAAAACTCTTATTATTAATTTTATAAGTAAACATATTATTTAAAAGAAAAAAAAATCACTTAATTTTTTTTTAAATACAAAGTAAACATGCTTTTAATATAAAACACATGATATAAAAAGATAAAGTATTATTATAAGACATCGATAAGATTAAGTATTATCTACTAATAAAAGTGCTGTAAGACCCATAAATAAAATCTATATTTATTAATAATGATATTTAACGGCGATGCTCGTAAACATTTTCGAAAAAGGTGTATAACGCATTTAAAGAAAACTAAATTAGTGACACGTGACAAAGAAACTAGCAGTCTACGCCGCCGTTCTTAAACAAGAATTATTACAGACTGGTAAAGCTTTCCGGAGGAAAACGTGCCTGCGTACTTGCTTTGACCAGCAGTGAATTTCTTTGAACTACTTAGTTGGCGAAGTTACGTACATCCAAGTGGTCAAACAATAGCCACATATCGTCCCCAATCAGTTTTATAGTGTTACAAACATTATTGTTTTTATGGACCTTGGGTTGAATAGACCAAAAATTATGTGAGAGACTAGCCCATGTGTGGTGTCATAAGAGAAAACCCGTTAATTTTTTTTCCCTCTCTCTAAAATTATAATTGCATTTTAACCTAGAAAGATATAAATACGAATTCAACTGCAAAAGATCACAACATATTTAGTTTAAATATGGACCGAAATTATTAATAAGTTTGATTAGAACACCCAAAGAAAAATATATATATATATCAAATTTCACCCAAAAAAACTAAAAAGACACATAATTAATTGAGGCAGAAATGACTTTCCAGCACGCTATAGATAGCCAGCTTTTATTATCAGATATTTAATTTTATTGATACAAGATGCTCATAATTCCATGGTGCGTGCATTTGAATTTTTTTTTTTTTAATTTGGAAAGAGTAATATGCTTGTAAGTTTTAACTACACCTGGTCAGATTTATGCATTTATATTATTTATTAATTTGTTTGTAATCTTAGGGTGAGCTTCCCATGAAAGGAAAATGGATGTTATGAGAACTTAATGGACTTCAGACAAACATGACGAGAAAAAAAGGGGTATTTATTATTGGATATTGATTTCTTTCCCGGTAAAAAGAGTGAATGTTAAATTTATTCATATCTTTAGTCAGATGTTATAAGGCAATAATAATATAAATATATAGAAGGATAATTTAATAAGTAAAAAAAGAAATAAATCTTGTTAATTTATTTTATTTTTAAATCTCATTAGTTTTCTTACTGTTGGGGTTGATACATAACTGCAGATTATTTTTTGATGTATAGTAGAGACGAAGCTCAATACACATTACACCTTATAGTAGAGACGAAGCTCAATACACATTACACCTCTATAAACACATAGACTACAAAAAAATAGACTTTTAGTCTCAATAATTTTTAGCAAAATTTTTAGTCACAACAAAATGTGTGACTAATGTATATTTAGTCATAAATTTTAGTTTAATTTTTGTTGTGATAAAAACTTTTGGCCATAGGGTTTTTAGTCACTGAAATATTTTGTTACAAAAAACCCCATGACTAAAAATTTTAATCACAACAAAAACTATGTTAAAATTTATGACTAATTACACGTTAGTCATAATATTTTGTTATAAATAAAAGTTTTACTAAAAATTAGTACGACTAAAAGTCCTTTTTTTAGTGATAATCGGATTGACTAAAAGTTTTACTATTTAATCGAGTTGTAATATAATTTGACGTTTAGAGACACGGAATACCAAATATATTCTCGCTTAAAAATTTAGGGAAAAAAAAGGAAAAAGATTAGTGGACCAACCCTGATTCCATATAGTTAATTATTTTAGCTTTTTTCATAAAGAATATATAAGCATCCTTATTTGCCGTTACAACAATATGCCATTTTCTCAAGATGAACGACATGACGTTTAATGCAACAGGACACCAACTTTGATCTCTGTGTCATGATATATAATATATTCTCCTATAAAATTAAAAATTAAAAATTAAAAATAGATAAATATTTCAGAAAAAAACTTTCCTTTTAGTGACCAACTAACAAAAATGCTTTCCTAGCTACGTAGCCATGACAGATCACTAAGCTAGAGAGTAGTGATGGGAATAGCCTATATAATATTAATTGAGGCCTTAATTTTCAAATGGCAGTTGGAATTGCATTAACTTTGATATGTTAATCATCTTATCCTAAAATCTATATAAACCCCATTTCACATTCCCAACTTCACCAATCTTAAACACATATACATCTTAGCATATATCTGTATCATCAGAGTATACGTTATACATAATCAGCAAATTAAGATCATGAATACCAACTCTAGAGTTCTTCTCTTCTTTCCACTTCTTCTTGTTTTTGCTACTTCCATGATTTGCACCACTAATTCCAGGAAGCTTTTGTTCTTCAATACTGTACCTCAATATCCATATTATCAACCTGGATTTATCCCTCCATTTCTACCAGGAATATTCCCCGGAACCGGAGGCGGATTTCCACAATATCCCTATAACGGAATTCCTGTTATTGACAGCGTAGGAGCTAATCAAGTTGATCAAGC
>CAMOHE010042936.1:0-63439 GCA_946598075.1 Artocarpus hirsutus | reverse complement strand
GCTGCAAATCTAAACTGGTCACTCCATCAGTTAGATGTCAAAAATGCCTTCCTCAATGGAGACCTGGCAGAAGAAGTTTATATGAGCATCCCTCCTAGATTTGAAACACAAGCAACAATCAACAAAGTCTATAGACTGAAACGATCCTTATATGGGCTCAAACAATCCCCAAGAGCCTGGTTTGACAGATTTACAAGAGTAATCAAGGAGTATGGCTATCTACAATGTCAGATAGATCACTCTCTCTTTGTTAAACATTCACCTGAAGGAAAAATTACTGTTCTTATTGTTTATGTGGATGATATTATTTTAACAAGAGATCACATGTAGGAGACAAGCTCACTCAAGAGTCTGCTAGCTAAAGAATTTGAAATCAAAGATTTAGGAAACCTCAAGTACTTCCTTGGAATGGAAATAGCTCGGTCAAAAGCAAGAATTTCAGTCTCAAATATGTTCTGGATCTTCTGAAAGAGACAGGAATGATCGGATGCAAGCCTACTGGCACTCCTATGGACTTAACAACCAAATTAGGAACCAAAGAAGATTGTGCACCAGTGGACAAAGGCAAATATCAAAGACTTGTGGGAAAACTTATATATTTATCCCACACAAGACCAGACATTGGTTTCTCAGTTAATATGGTGAGTCAATTCATGGACAATCCAAATGAAGAACATATGGAGGCAGTCTATAGGATCCTGAGGTATTTAAAACTGACACCGGGAAAGGGATTGTTTTTTGGGAAGTCAACAAACAAAAGTATAAAGATATATAGTGATGCTGATTAGGCAGGATCACTAACAGATCGAAGATCAACTTCTGGCTACTGCACATTTGTATGGAGAAACCTAGTCACGTGGCGTAGCAAGAAACAACCTGTTGTGTCAAGAAGCAGTGCGGAAGCTGAATTCAGAGCATTGGCACATGGTATATGTGAAGGAATGTGGCTGCGAAGACTCTTAAAGGAGTTAAGGATTGATGTTGAAGAACCTACGAAGATGTTCTGCAACAATCAGTCAGCTATCAGTATTGCGAAGAATCCTGTGCACCATGATAGGACGAAGCATGTGGAGATCGATCACCACTTCATAAAGGAAAAGATAGAAAAAGGACTAGTTAAGTTAATATATCTGCCGACTAGTCTTCAGACAGCAGACATCGTCACCAAGGCTCTACCAAAAAAGAACTTTGAAGATTTAAACTCCAAGCTAGGCTTGATTAACATTTACAGCCTAGCTTAAAGGGGAGTGTAGAATATTGTAGAATAATTAGTACAGTTGTCAGATTTGCTGTTAGTCTACTAGGATATCCCTGAGATTAAGGACTGATTTGTTGATTCCCTGATTTCTAGCTATTACTAATATCTAGGAGATTTGTTAGGCTATTTTTTTTATCACTAGTTGAATTACTGTCTATAAAAGGGGCTGTACCAAATGTGAATGATCAGAGGGATAAAAAATCAAGTCTTTTTCAATTTCCTCACAAATAATTGTGGAAGTTTTGCCAAGGTGTTTCAAGTAGCCTTCAGCTAATGCACTAAATAGCCAAAGAAAAATAAATCTGAAAAGATATAAAGCTTTGTATTGGCATGATCATGCAAACAGCCAACTCACCTCCCAAAATAGGATGCCCAATGAAGCGCTGTTCTTCCATGAGCATCTCTGAAATCGGGACTTATGCCAGCGGCGACTATGGGTCCCATAGCCCAATGATAACCTAGAGCAGCTGCCAAATGGATAACTCCTTGGCCTTCATCATCCAAGACAAGAGGTCCTTTACCTTCTTCATGAATTTTGCAAATAAGCCACTGGCAAAGTCTGTCCTTGATCAAATCTTGAATGAAGGCATCGCCAGGTGTTAAGTGATTGGTGTTGATTCTTATTAAACATATGGTACCTTCAAGCTTACATTTATCACAATCAAAGATTGAGCAATTAAAGGAATTCCTTTTGGAGCCTGAATTTAACAACTTTCCTAGTCGTATCTGGAAGTGCAATTCATCGTCTGGTGTGCCGCAAATGGCAGTTCTCGGAGGTTTCTCTTGATATTCAAATTCTCTTACCTCACTGCAGGCTAACCTATTTCTGCAGGTCACATAGAATGGAACACGGCCAGCAGCATGGAAAGGAGTTCGACATCGAATGACATTATCAGTCACAACTTCAGCAGGAACCTCAATCTCACCAAACATGCATCCCCACTTTGTCTCAGCAGAATGCTTCTTGCTATACAAGAATCTACCTGCTATTAAAACCTGAAGTAGAATAATACAAGAAAGACATGTGATTTAAATCTCAATTGCATGATGCATAACTTGCTGAAATAAAGTCCAGTTTGATATTTCGATGATCTTATGCTACTGCTAGACTAGAAGTGCAGCCTCTATCGGGCATATACAATTACCTTTGTTTCATCACCTGAATAAGCCCAATCTGGAGAGAAGTCACAGATACTAAATAGCTGTTCCTGGGAAAGAGACGGGCCAAGTGAATCAATATCCAACTGAATATGGCATGATAAACTTGATACTTCTTTATCATCATTCTCAGCATCAAGTGCATTCCAATAATTTCCGGAGTCAGAAGCCATCAAGGAGTCATCACAATCCACAGCAATTTCTTTATCCATCCACCTTCCAAAACTGTCTAGTTTCTTCAGCTCTGTGAATCCATCATTAGGTAAGAAAATATCTTTGTCTTCAGAAATCTTCTGTTGGTCGGTTAAATTCGCTACCATCGGAGTACCAAAATAATGCTGAAATGGGGATAAACCAAATTAAAAGTATACTCCTGCTGCAACTGAAAGGCAAAAGCAGATTGCTTGTGAAGCTTCTACTACAGGAAACACAAATCCAAAACCAACTGAAAAAACAAGAAGTAACCATGACAGAAAAAATAGTTGATGTAGTCAATATGTCTCAGAAAAAAAAAAAAAAACATAACTACCTCTATTGATACCAAAACCTTCATCTCACAGAAAATTAAACATTTATATAATTTGTTCATAAGTTATTTGAATAAATATCAATTAAGCAGGCAAATGTTTGCTGAAGAAACAACGTGACAGGAGTCGAGAAGCACAGCTGACTAGAAAACATACTTGAATATCTCTCTTTGAAGCCGTTGTTGCCACCTGAACGTCTATGTCACTTTTCAACCTATCGCCACAGGTGAGAATATTATGCGGTCTACCATCACCGTCCAACTTGGCATCACTTAGCTTATGAGTTATAGCGTCTGCAGCACCACGTTGCTCAATACAACAATTCTGGTCATGCATGCCGTCTTCGCTTCTGGTTGAGCTGACAGTTCCAGCCCAGACAGATGATTCAGCAGGCAGATACAATTTAGGTCCGGGATACCAAATGCCAGGAGCGTTCCTGGACAACTCCGAAAATCCTGAAAACACGCAGATGAACACTTGGTCACAAAGTTTTACCTCTTAGCTTTTGTTGCAGAACAAAAAGCAATAACTAAACTCGTTTTAAGGTTAAATGACAAGACTTTGAAGCTCGACAATTTTGACTTGCGAAATAACTTGCTCCTCTTCTTTTATTGTTCCCGTTATTTATAAAATTTTCATCTTTTACCCCAAAAGAAGGATTGCAAAAAAACACAACTTAAGGAAGGGACCCAGGCCCAGCTCGACAAAAGAAAAATCAGACTGTATGGAATAGAAGCTGTGTTAGATAAAGGTAGAGATAGACGTTAACAAGAATCACATAGAAAAACCTTAAGGCCAACCATAGACATGATATGAAGTCTAATAACAATATTTGTGAGATGGCCTCCAGCAAAAGCAGAATAAGCAAATGTTTCAAGAGAATTTCACTCAAAATAACAGAGAATTTGTAACCAATACCAGAAGTTGTGTAGATAATACCTACACATGCAACCATGCATTTTACCTGCAACTCCATGTGAAAGTGGAGAAGCATCATGTGATGTGGAACCAAATGCAGGCTGAGTGAGAGAAGAAGCATTGGGATTATCACCCAAATCCACATCCTCAAACAATGTTTGCCCATTCCAGTCGACTCTGTTGGGAATTGTTGCAAAAGATGTTTGAACTGTATGGACAGGCGAGTTTGCTTGCGCAGAACTAGTTTGAGTGCTTTCAACTTGTAATCTGGGACTTGCCAGCAAACGAGAGACACCAGACTTGTACCCCTGAAATGCATAGGGGACAATATGCCACAAACACAAGTAAAAAAAAAGGTTGATTTTGGACCGTCAAGTAAAGCCAATGAATCCAGTTCAACAAAAGATAACATGATGACATAAAATACAAATGTAGGCTATTTGCTTTCCCTTCTTCAATGATCTAATACCAAATGCAGATTATAACAAATTCAACTCAAAAAGGGAGCAATTGAAGAAAGAGATTATCACAGGATACCTCTTTCACTTCTCTGTAATGCACAAGAACAATGTGCTCCAACTGCCTGAAACATAGACGAATAAGCACGAGGAGAACGAAAACAAGATAATAACAAAAATAGTGCAGAAAGTACTTATTAGAGAGTATAAATTTTCCTAAAGTTTTGGGATAATGACACAAATAATTAAGCGCACCATGAAAAAAAAAAAAAAAAACTCGTGGATTTTATTCAAGGACCAGTCAAGAAGCTCTATATCAAATATCTTCAAAAACCTTCACAACAAAATTACTCTTCCATTAACAGCTACACTCACCCATCAAGCATCCAATAACTCCGCCGCTGGAAGTTCTCATTCTCCTCTCCATGGGCATAGTAACAGTGAAGAACATCTACACTGCCAGCCTAAACAAAGAGTAAAACCGAATTTATTAAGCGCACAAGCAGAGTTGAGAAATACAATCTCCCTAGGCCATAGAGAGAAATTTACAAGAGCATAAAAAAGAAAAGGTTACAACTAAGAAGGAAAGGTTTGGCCAGGAAGGCCTCTTAATGCCTTCACTTTTCTTATCATCAGGGTTATCTCACAAATTCTTGGTAAGCACAAAGGCTAGTAGTAGCTTTCTCGTGCAATCAACAAAGTTGACAAAAAAATGCGTCTTGGAAACCAAAACACATTTTATGAATGCATTAAAAGATGCCACAAGTAGGCAATCATGTTAATAACATGTATTAAAAGATGCCACAAGTCGGCAATCGTATTTCATAACCATGATAGTATACAAAATACAACTTTTCTCAACGTACTTGGGAGTTATGTAAGAACAAGGGAAAAAATATTGAAATTTTGTTACAAATAGAAATGTTCAAAAAATAGTTTGGAACACAAGCCTCAAGGTGCACCTCAACTTGAGGTGGCTTGTATAGCATGGAGGTATACACCTCTTTTGAGTAGTGTGAGGATCACCTCTCAAGCAAGCAAGGCACATGCCTTAAGAAGAAAAAGCAGAGGCCCTATGGGCTGGTTTAAGTGTTTTTGGACCTTTTTTCAACTAATTAATTGGTTCGTCTTCCAATTGGTTCTGGGCTACAAATTGGGTATATATATATATATATAAGGAAGGCAAAACCAGTCAACAACCCCAAATCTAAAATGGGGAAGGAAGTAAAACACGGTTCTGTTTTTTGGGGGTAGAGCTTTTAAGAATAGATGCCATAATCATTTACAACCACAAGCAATAAAACCAAAGATAACCAAACAAATAAACACATGCAATATTTATACCCTAAACCCTTACAAACAAACAAGGCCGATCCACATGTTGAGTCTATGCTAGGACAATAATTAGGCTCAACAAACATGGGCAGCATGGACCAGCAATTGGGCACCATCTTCTTAGATATCACAATTCTTCTGAAGATCCTTAGTGTTTTAGTGCTTAAGACTTGAATTGCTAATTTTTATTTCATTTAGAGCACTAGAATATTAACCTAAGTTATGCAGAACACATTGATTAATGATTAATTGAGATTGATTTCATTAATTGGGGAATTGGTTGGGATGGTTTTCTTAACTGGAATTAACTTCTGATCATGCGTTCATATATTTAATTTGGCATTTTTCGTTTCCTCTTTTAGTTATGTAATTAGCCAATATTGGCTGTATTGTTACAAGAGAAGGCGGAACGTGATGGATTCTTGAATTGAATCTCTAAATTATTCTCCCTATTGTCCTCTCCTTCCGCCTCTCCCTCTGTATCAATTTCTTTCTAAATCCCTAATTCCCTTCTATCCTTCTCTTCTTCTCTCTAATTCCTCTGCTTTCTCTTCTCTTTCCTCATTGCCCTCCTAGTTCTACATTACTAAGACTAGGATTTGACTGCACTTCTTGACCTGAAACTTCAAGCAATCTCTTCTTATGTGTTTTGTGATGAACTAAGTTTACGTCTTGATTATTTATGGAATATAATATTGTTGGAAAGCTAGCTATTATTTTAGGATAGTTTCTGATCTTGTAATTATTAGGAAAAGAAAATTAGTTGTGAAAATCCCTTGATATTTTATGCTTTTCTATTTTTCTGGTTTCTATACATAGCCAATGTACAGTGCATATATACTCATTATTTTGGTGCATAATAAAAAGTGATAGCGAATTTCATTTCACGTTTTTTGTCATGGTATCAGAGCCCTAGCGTTTCACACCTTTGGGATTTTTCCGGCCTTCATTGCCGAGTTTCTATATGCTCTCTCTGCCTTCATTGCCGATTTATTGTTGGCCTTCATTGCTGACATCCTTTTTTTCCTTCTTCCTATTGTGCCGGCGTTCACAGCTGGTATTTTTCCATGCTCTGCGATGTTTGAGATTGCTGAAACAAACAACCCTCCTCAATCTGATGGAGCAACAAAACCCCATCTTCCTGTTGATGAATTGCAGAATATATCCCACTCTTACCAACTCAATGGTCAAAACTACTTGAAGTGGTCTCAGCTGGTCCGTACCTACCTAAAAGGCAAAGGGAAAATTCGACATCGTCTCGACATAGGGCCAAAACAAGGTGATCCGAATTTTGACGCCTGGGATGAAGAGGACTCCATGATTATGTCATGGTTATGGAGTTCAATAACACCGAAAATTAGTGATACATCTAAGTTTCTCGCCTTTGCAAAAGATATTTAGGACGACCTTCACCAAACGTACTCAAAGATGCTACCCATGTGTATGAAGTCAAAGTGAAGACCGTCACTGCAAAACAGGACAACAAATCGGTAACAGAGTATGCAAATATGCCGCAAAATCTATGGCAAGAACTCGACCATTATCGAGTTCTTGAGACAAAGTGCCCCAAGGATGCCGTGATCTTGAAGAAATTTATTGAAAAAGATCGAGTTTATGATATTTTGGTTGGCCTAAATGCAAAATTTGATGTGGTCCGGATTCATATTCTTAGCAAGGAAGATGTCCTGTAGCTAAATGAGGTTGTCGCCTTGATTCGAGCTAAGGAGAGTCGAAGAGGTATTACGCTTGAACCAGTGACAATTGAAGTATCTGCCATGGTTGCACAAGTCAACACCAATCAAAATAAAACCAAGGAAACATCACAAAGTGACCCTCGAGATAACCTTTGGTGCACCTACTGTAAGAAGTCGAGACACAACAAGGCTGCTGGAAATTGCATGGAAAACCCCCTACATCAAGCCTAGAATGGGGCTAGTAGAGTGATCAAAAAATTCAACAACAAGCTCATCAAGTCTCCACCGTAAAATCCACTCCACAAAACTTGGTCCCACAGCCTCCTAGAGAGACTACTCCCGGCCACTTTAATCAGGCAGAGATTGAGTTTATTGTGGTCATTGGAGCAGCCTAGTGGCTCCTGTTCGTTAGCATTCTCTAGTAAGCCCCCTCTCATGGATTACATACCTCGGACCGATTTATACAGGACTCTTGGGTCATTGACTTAGTAGCCACAGATCACGACACCTTCCTCAGTCCATTTTACAACATATTCACCTTGTCCTAGCAATAGGAAAATTGTTGTTGCCGATGGTTCTGTTACCACGGTGGCTGGTGTCGGTCACATTCAGTTAAGTCCATCCTTGTTATTAAAAGATGTCCTCCATGTTCCAAAATTGTCCACTAGTCTTCTGTCTATTCATAAACTAGCCCGTGATATGAACTGTAATGTCTTGTTTTATCCCCCTCACTGTGTATTTCAGGATCACGTTTCGGGGAAGGGGATTGAACTTGCTAAGGAAAAGGGCAACCTCTACTTTCTCGATGCATCGGCCACACACCTACTGTCAAGCATGTTTTCTTAGTCTTGTTTTTTTGTTTCCAATAATGATGTCATTTGGCATCACCATTTTCGTTTTGGACATCCTTCATTTACGATTTTAAAGACAATGTTCCCTTCTTTGTTTAAGGGTGTTAATGTTGAGGATTTTCATTATGATGTATGTGAATTTGCCAAACATAAAAGGGTTTCTTTTCCAATGAGCAATAATAAAAGTCCTACTTTTCATTTGATTCACACTGATATATGGGGGCCCTCTAGGATCCCAATGTTACAAGAGCTCGGTGGTTTGTTTCTTTCATCAATGATTGCACTAGAGTCTCATGGATTTTCCTTCTCAAACATAAATCTGATGTGATCACTATCCTTCCAAACTTCATTGCCATGATACATAACCAATTTGGTGTCCAAATAAAAGGTTCCGGTCTAATAATGCCAAGGATTATTTTAACCAATTTCTTTCACCATATTTTCTACAACAAGGGATAGTTCATGAGTCATCCTGCATAGATACTCCTCAATAGCATGGGGTTGCTGAGAGGAAAAATGGTCACTTACTTGCCACAACCCATGCTTTGCTCTTCCAAAACCGAGTTCCAAAATCATACTAGGGGGAAGCCGTCCTCATTGCAACTCACATTATAAATCGACTACCCTCCAAAGTCTTGGGCAATCAAACCCTATGCAACTTCTCTCTCAGTTTTATCCTAATATTCGAACCACAAATAATCTCACTCCTCGAGTCTTTGGTTTAGCGTGTTAACCTGCGTCAACTCCGATTGATCCCAATCACAAACTTGGACAGGCAAATGATGATAAGGCAATAGACAAGGAAGGATTCCAGAAATTGGTTGGGAAGCTTATATATTTGGCACACACTCGGCTAGACATTGCCTATGCTATCAGTGTAGTAAGTCAGTTCATGCACAGCTACGAACCAGATACTCTGACCTAAAAGCTAATCCAGGAAAAGGAATTTTATTCAAGAAAGGTGAGAGGTTGATTCTTGAAACTTATACTGATGCAGACTACGCAGGATCTTCGGTTGATAAGTGTTCCACAACAGGTTCCTGCACGTTCTTAGGTGGTAATCTGGTCACGTGGAGGAGTAAGAAAGAAAATGTGGTAGCTAGGTCAAGTACAAAGGCAGAGTTCAGGGCTATGGCTCAAGGTGTGTGTGAGTTACTGTGGTTGAAGATCATCCTTGAAGACATCAAGGTAAAGTGCGAGGAGCCTATGAGGCTATACTGCGACAAGAAGTTAGCCATCAATATTGCTCATAATCCAATACAGCATGACAGGACAAAGCACATCAAGATCGATAGACACTTTATAAAGGAGAAGTTAGACAACAAGTTGATTTGCACCCCCTATGTGCCTACAAAGGAGCAACATGCGGACGTGTTTACAAAGGGACTTAATGGTCACAACTTCTCAACGACTATTTCAACGCTGGGAATGGATGATATTTATTCACCAGCATGAGAGGGAGTGTTGGAAGGCCGGTAGTTATTTTAAGATAGTTTCTGATCTTGTAATTATTAGGAAAAGAAAATTAGTTGTGAAAATCCCTTGATACGGGAATCCAATTTAGGAATAGAATATTTTAGTCTTATTCATTCCTATTTTTTTGGTTTCTATGCATAGCCAATGTACAATGTATATATACTCATTATTTTGGTGCATAATAAAAAGTGATAGAGAATTTCATTTCACATTTTGTCAAATATATATATATATATATATGCACGAATTTTCTTTAATTTTATGATTCTTTTTCATTTAAGGCTTCACCTCAGCTTTTTATTTTCATTTTTTTGATAGCAAACTAAGAAACTTTTATTCATAAAAATGGAATCAATACAAGGTTGAAAAGGATGAGTTATCCTCAAATGACAAAAAACAAAAAGAACAAAAACACCCCTGCAGATAGCAACTCCTTCCAATAGCCAAAAACTGAAAACATCAAAGAATTCTTTTGAAACAAGAAACTTAATCAAGGATAGAAACAATTAGGTGCGATCAACAGAAGAAAAGTTATCCTCTTGAGACAAGACAAAAAGAAAAACAACAAAAACAACCCGTTTCTGACTATAGCAGAAAGTAAACAACTATTGAAACCCTTATCATTATGAACCCAAAGAGCTACCCAACATTATATTTTGTCCCAAACCACTATATTATCATCCTCGCAATCCTCAAAACGGTTTCTTTCCAACCAAATTCCCAAAAGCATGCTAAGACCTGTCTTATAAAAAAGTTTCCTTCCACTACAAAATCTGAACAGGAGCTAAGAGTCAGACAACTCTTTGCAGCTTTTACATACCAAAGTCCCACATGAAATAATTATAAGATAAATAGTAGGTTCATAAGCCCTTGGGTTAGCCCCCCTTGCAAGCTGGTGCTGCAAGGGTCAGTTCTACTTAGTGGGTTTGTAACAGCAGCTTAGAAGGACCCAAGTAATCCCCAACTCTGACAATAAAAAAAACCGCCAAATACAATAAAAAGGACCACCGAAAAAGATGGTCAGCAATTTTTTCATTGTTTTTTTTGCAAAAATACACCAGCCAGGGGATATTGAAATGTAAGGCTTCCCACACTGCAGCAAATCATGAGTATTCAGCTTATTGAGAATCAAAGCCAACAAAATACTTGACCTTTAGAAGGAACCTGGGATTTCCAGATTAAGTTACAGGATTTTTTTAAATAATAAACTGGATTTATTAAAAATCAAAGTGAATACATAAAAGAGGATGAGAAGTCCTCTCAATTAAGTTATAGGATTTGAAAAAGGATCATTGGAAGAGTCGACTAGAAAAGAGAAATATGATTGTACTGAAAAAAGATTCGTACCCTCCAAGTCCCAAACTCTTCGATTAACCCTGAGTTGACCCCACCAAAAAAAAAAATTGTATTCCAACATCACTTCAAATTCCCTTACAGTCAAGTTCCTAGAGAATTTAAAATCCCAACAATACCCTCCCTGCCCCCTCCATCTTCATGCGAAAGGCCCAGAATAAAAGAGTATTGGTTGATTGTGAAAGGTTGATAATCTAGATAGGGCTAAATAAGCGACTAAAAAGTCTCTCCACGCCAAAAATCTTTCCAAACTCTAATAATTCTTCCCCATCCCAGCTTCCATAGAACTCAACCCGTACTTCTCTTTAAACCTTGTGCCACAACAAAAAATTGCAACCAAAAAACACACACAACAATCCCATCAGCCTAAGAATCCAAGATGTCTCTCCAATTCAACAAAATTAAAACTCCCTTTATTGTTGATGAATCAATTGCACAAGAAAGGGAAAAACTAAGAGGACAAGGTATCCTCAAAGAAATAGCAAAGGGAAAACAATAGAAACAGGCATCAAAAAAGCCAAAAAAAATTATAAGAAACTATGAGGACTCTCCCCATGATGGCCTAAAAATAGCAAAACACCCTAATGCCAATCATATTTTTCCAATTCCACATGGTCAGGGAAAATGGGAAATTCTTGACTGCTATATCTCGCTCGTAACATAGCTGAAAATTTTGCTTTCTCAAAAATATCAATAAGCTCCATATCTTTTCCTTTAAAATTTGTTATTTGTCTCGGTCCAAATCATCCACAACATAGACAATACAATGCACTTCCATAGAGCCTTTGCCATCTTATCTGAGCCAAACCCCACTACTTTTTCCACCAACAGTGGCGTAGCCTCGGTTCAATTAGGCAAAATGCCTTGATGCCCAATTTAGCGTTTCTAAAACAATTAGAATTAGCAAGAATAATTAGCAATTGCTTTTGCAAAAGAGCTTATTGCTAATATAAGAAACGTAACGTGGGTCCAGAGAGATATTGGAGCATCTAACTTCTCTCATCTCCCTGTCCTCCATTTCGTTTTTTTGTTTTTCTTTCATTGGAATTTTGTTCTTAAAAAAAAAAACAAGAACAACAAGAACATGAGCATGAATAAGAAAAATTCAACAACCTATCTACGCCAAACCCAAATGCACTTACAAGTTATAATCATTCTACATGAATTAGCATACAAATGCACAAAGATACAATTGACACGTTCCAAGAGGGGAAAGGTGATCTATCTTGAAACAATCACAATTAAGGTGACCAAGCACCCACACAACCACACAAAAGAATCATGTCAAACATTTTTATGACAACGCCAAAAGTTGCTACCGTCTACTTAATTGCGACCGTCTAATTGAATTTCAAGTGCATCTGAGACCAAGCAAAAAAAAAAAAAAGTGAACTTACTAACAATAGATTGAACAGCACACCTTCAACTTTTCATGAGCTTCTTTCACAGTTTTTCCATCTTTCTTTTTCCTCCATCGATGACCATCTTTACGAAAATACCTGAGTGCTTTTCGATCAAATAGGAAGAGAGAGCCAGCTGAAATATGGAGAGCATTTAAAATTTACATGTAACTAATGCCAATACTCCACATTTACAGGGCAATAGCAATGAGTGGTCATCTATGACCAGACGTTAACAACTTCACAAGTCAAACATACATGGTTTTAGATGATTTTGAAATAGAATCAATATCATGAATTCATATGAAGCGTGCCCATGTAATTGTACCCTAATGCAGTCTCTAAATCTTACCTAGTGTCCCTCAGAAACATAGAAACACACCAATTACTATCGAAATTAAATGGTAAAAATCCAACGGCTCAACAAAGGCCTTGTTGAAACCATTGATATACCAGAGAAAAAGGCACAAAAAAAAAAAGAAATCTAGTTTAACTGTCAAATATGGCCAGCTGCACTTCAATTGGATCAAGGCCATCAAGGCTTTTATTTTTCAAGAACAAATTCCACATTTCTGTTTAAAATTCTAAGATTTGGTAAAAATAAACGACTTACACATTGGATACTCTTTTTTAGGCATGTAAAACAAGAGTACATATATCAAAATATATGTCACTATAAAGGCAGTTACAAACCTGGAGGCGTAACAGGCGGATCTGGTGTAAGTTGAAACTTTTGATAGTTGCGAAGTATTTCACAGATTTCAGTTGGTCGGAGCCAACGGTTTTGTGCTTCTTGCAGTATCTGGACAAGATCTGCCAAAGTTAAAGAAAGTAAAGAAAATTTCATCAAAATCTTCCTTTTTTTCTTTTTTGAAAATTGATCAAAATCTTTTTAAAAGCAACAACTTAAAAATCCCAAATAAAAATTAACTCAAAAAATAAACATTAAGCACCATTGGTGAATGTATGAAAAACATTGATATCTAATCACGACAAACTAATCATTAATTAATTAATTGAACTCAAAAGGTACGTGTAGGGCAGGATGGCAAACAGAAAGAAAACATCATCACAAGACCGGTGGGCCCGAATTACCTCAGAGATACTTTGCTAATGAATTAACGACTGTAATTAGTTCATAATCAAACTTAATTGTAAAAAGAAATTTCCGTGAAAGCATGAAGCACGATAAAACATAAAAATGGAAAATGCATGCAACCATGCAACGATGACAAAAAAGGAGACAATATCTTATCATGCCACTGTTGAAACCGACAGTTATATATAAAGAAATTCATAGAACGAATATAAAAATTGGAAAAAGGGAGAAAACGGTACTGACCTAAATCTTGATTTGGAAGGAATCTCTTAACCTCAGCCATGGGCGAGCAGTGGCCTGAAAGAAACCCTAGATTTCATGAGGGGAACGACACAGGAAAGGTGTGGTTCGGTGACGATTGACGAAGCGAACAGGAATTTTCCGAGAAAAATGGATCAAAGGAAGCACGAAGATCCGTCGCCGAAGAAAGAGACTGGAACCAAAAACCCTAATTCATGATTAGAGAAACATACCAGATGAGATGAGATGGCTCTCGCGCTGCAACTGCGCTTTAGAGAAGAGAGAGGAGAGAGAGAAAGGAGGGAAATGGAGCTCAGAAAACAGACCGCTTTCTCGTTTTGATGTCGAGGGAGATATGCGTGTAAAAACCACTAAAAAAACGGGCATTTGCATAAATGACTATAAGAAAAAAAATTTTTGGCAGGTAACTTTTTTTTTTTTTTTCATCAAAAATAAAGCATTTTACGCCCCCAAAAAAAAAAAAAAAAACTGCTTCAGTTTTATTGAGGGTCTTTTCTTGCTTTAATTTTTTTTTTTCATCTTATCGAAATTTTTTTAAAAAAATTGTAGCAGTTTTTCTGTCTAAAAAGCTTAAAATTGATGCAAAAAAAAGATGTTATTTCCTTAATTAAATTTTTTAGGCGGCCTTTCTTTCAAAATCTTCCTAAAAAACGGCCTCTTTCTTTTGTCTATTTTTATCTTTCTTAAGCTTAGAGAGAAAAAAAAAAAGGTATTTACTTTTTTATACCTTCTATTTTAAGTTGGTCGTGTTTTTATTTTGAGATTTTGTTTTTGAAAAAAATCAAAAAATAAGAATGTTTTGAAAAATATGATAGAATTATTTTTAAAACTGTGTTATATTGTATAAGTTGGTAAGTTTTTAAGCACAATAACATTTTTTAATAAAAAATTATTAATATAAACAAATATTTTTTTTGCCCAATTGTCCCCCACCCTCCATTTCCCCAGCCACCCTTCCTAACACAACCCTGGACAGCCACCCTTAGCCCTAGCCTTCTCTCTCTCGTGATCTCTCTAGCGATCTTTCTCCCTCTCACGATCTCTTTCTCTAGGTTTGGAGGAAAACGGTAGAGGTGACGACGTGGGTCGCTTGGTTTGCCACCCCCATTGTCGATTGCCCCAGCCCCAGCCCCAACCTTCTTTCACTCATGATCTCTATCTGTCTTTTGATTTGGAGGAGCACGGCGGAGGCAAAGGCAACAGCATGGGTTGTTGGGTTCGTCGCCCCATCATCGACTGCCCTAGCCCTGACCTTCTTGTTAGTGATGTGCCCTAGGCCAATTATGTGATGACCATATTTTGACTTTGTTACATTTGCATTTTATTAATAAAGAAGCATTTTCATTATTGTTTTTTATTCTAATTCCATGAATAGTTAATTCTGCCTAAGGTCAACGAGTATATGACTTAATAGTAAAACTCTTAGATAAAAATTGAATTCTATTTTAAATTATCCTTAGTCAGTCATTATTATTGAGATAATAATGAATGAAGACTAGTATAAAGTTTGACTGATGATTATGTTTTACTAATCATCTGTATGAAATACTAAGTCAACTCATAGATACATATTTAAGAAATGATATATTGGATCGACCCGCTATGAGAATACTACATGAATAATTGTCATAAGTGATTTTCATCACAATAGTATTATCCTAGTCCTTTGACCTGAAATTACCATGGTTTTCTACATGACAAGTTCTATATTTTGACACAATCTAATATTATCTTTAACAGGATGATAGAATGGATTATTGTTGGATATAAAGTGAATCATGTGAGGAATGTGAGTGATTAAGAAGGAATTTGTCTTTTATTTATTATGAAAGAGATATCTATGGGGCCCTCAATAAATTAGACTGAAGAAAAATGTATGGCTATACTAGAATGAATTGATAAGGGTTATCAATATCAGTATACTTAAGATCGAGAAATAATATGATTGAATAGTATAAGGATGACATAAACAATGGCTTATGTTCAATCAAGGTATCTAGTGACAAAAGGACTTTAATACTTATTGTAGATTATGTTATGTCGAATTATTGACATTCGTATAACTTGGGTAATCATAATGTCTTGCTAGAGGCTGCTTATGATTTGTAGGCCAAAAACAGAATTTCAAGCCCACTACTAACGTTATGTGAACCTACAGGGCCGCACACTTAGAATAGACCAAAAACAAATTTTGGGTTTACTGTATCTAGGTTCAATGAACTTGATAATGTCTAGATTCGATGTACTAGATAGTTTGTCTGACATTATCTAGATTTTATGAATCATATTCGAATTACAGACATTATTTAGATTCTCTTAATCATATTTGAATTACAGTTTACCCTAGTTTAAATCTAACTCTATCTCGAAATCAATAGATATATATCTATATATATATATGTATGTATTTTAGGGTTTCTAGCTGAATAAGAAAAAAGAAGGCGTTCTCTTATTCTAAAAGGCGAGAACATTAAAAACCCTAAAATTAGAGAAAGAGTCATTTACTGTAAGGAGAGGATGCTAGCACACTAATTCGTTTTTGAGAAAGTCTATTCATGTGGATACCTGCAGAGGGCGTTGCTCTGAGTAACAACGTCTAAATCTGATCCCAAATACGAAAAGCTCGAGTTAAGATGTCACCAGAGTGAACCGCTCTCTTCCTTCCAGAAATCTTGCCCTTTTTGTTATCCTGGTAAGATTCAATGACTTTCTTATCAATCTAATCGAATTGCATGGATCCTGCGAGGGTTTTCTAGAAATTAATTTTAATTTTTCGCTGCTTATTTGAATCACAAAATCCAACAAAATCCAACACTTCTTTCTCATGATCTCGATCGGGGGCGTGATCATTGGGTTCGTCGTGATAACGTGAATCGCTAGGTTCCCCGTGCCAGTCTAGGTCAGGGACATGTGTTGCTAGGTTTGCCACAATTGTGTTGGGAAGGAGTTGAGGCTGGAAGGGGCAACGGTGCAGGTCGCTGGGTTCTTTGATGTAGTTGAGCCAATAGCTGTGGTTGGATTTCGTCGGAGAGGATGGGGATGAGGGGAAGGGGTTGCTGGGTTTGTCAAAGGCTTGGTTGAAGAAGAAGGAAGTTTTAGAAAAATTGAAAACAAGTATTGTTTTTGTATTCTAAAATGTGCATTTTGAGGTAGTGTTTTCAGAAATGTTTTTATTTTGGGTGGGTTTAAAATTTTAAACAAACATATTTTAAAAAACATTTTTATTTTTTGTGTTTTTGAAAATGGGTAAAACAGTTTCAAAAATAAAACCAAACAACACCTATAGGCCCTGTTTGATATTGTTTTGAGAATTTTTGGAAATATTTTTGCACTTTTTTTAAGGCAAAAATTTCAAAAACACTCTTAGCATAATTCTCAAAAAATTTTCATTTTTCAAAACAAAGCCATTTTCATCTGTTTTAAAAACACTACCAAACAAATCAATAGTCTTTTTTCACATTAAAATTTTCTCAATTTCTTTTTTTTTGGGGAAAAAAAAGAAATATCCCTTTCACAAGACCTTCTTTTTTGACATGCAAATATTGGATTTTTTTTTTTTTCACTTTCTCTTTCAAGGGGTTGGTCAAATGTTACAATATATATGTTATCTAAATTGTTCTAGCCACTCAAAAAGGTAATTTGATATGTTCCAGGGAGAAATCTGGTAGAATATTTTCTTATTATTTTCAATAAAACATTACCCTTCTCCAGTCTCCGCCAGAAAGGAATTTGGTAGATGCTAGAGAGGAATCGAGTAGATTATTTTTTTTTATTTTTGATAAAAAATGCCATCTTTGGTAACTAGCATGGTTCGATGGAGAGGAGTCAAGTAGATTTTATAGAGGAATATGGTAGATTATTTTTTATAATTTATGTTGGAGTCTGATTTGTAGAAGTCCAAATCGAAAGCCCAATCATTAGGCTGAGTGTACTTGTGAAGGTCCAAAGAATGAATTATGCCAAATAAACTTAACTTCTGTTATCGACTATCGAGTGCTTAGGAGCTCACACTAGTCGACAAAAGCAAGCAAAACTAAAGTGGCCTCCGATATTCAATTCCTTTTAACCACTGAAGGCAAGTAATCCCTATAGTCGTTGTGGTCGCAGTGCTTGATTTGTTAGGGAGATCAATTAATTTAAGGACAATAACTACTAAAAGGGAGATACAATCCATGAATTCGATCATTACTTGAGCTGAGACAAAACAAAGTATAGGACCAATGGTCATGCAACACATGTCTCACTACCCCTTAACTGTTTAATAACACTATCCTTAGGACATGACATCGAATGTGCTCACGTTGACCTCTATAACCCCATTTGAAGGGTGGACGCATTAACCATTCATACACTAAGAGTCACTTGCACATTCCTTTCCTTTTTCAGAGTATCTTGTATTTTGTACAAACTTTCATCCAATAGTGAAGAGACTTCTCAGAGTGGATGCATCTCAAAATTGAGTGAATCACTATAAATTTTGGTATGGTGTTTTTCTTCATTATGCAACTGATGAGACTATAAAAGTATATATTTTCTAAGGATAAAATCATTTATTTATACTTTTATTTCTCATTAAATCTTCTAATTAATAGCATTTTTGTGTTAATAGGTATTTTTGTGCCTTAGTGTGTAAATGAGTTTAAAAACATCTTTTTAGCATGTTTTTATATTTAATAATATTTTTGGTAATTTTTAGAGTCTTTTTGGTATGTTAAATATGTATTTAGTTTGTAAATAATCAAAATCGTAAAAATAACATGTGGTTATTTTATTTTGAGTTTTGATGTATTTGATAGTGTGTTTAAAGTTTGTAACTATGTTTTATTATATTTTTAGTAATTTTTAAAAATATTTTAAAGTCTTAAAAATTATATCTGTATCAAATCGAAAGGGATTAGAACTTTTAGAAATTTGTAATTATTTTGTATGTTTTATTATTAAATAAATATTTTTAATATTATTGCAAATATTATGTTTATAAAATAATTAATTTTATTATGCTTGTAAATTTTAGAATTGAAATCTGGAAGGAAAAATAGAACAAAATGACACAAAAATGGACAAAATCGGACATCAAATGCATCAAAAAAATAAAAATTCAAATTTAAAGTTGAACACGACACGTGGAGAAATCTCGTCCCTCGGATGCGTCGCCAAGTCATTTCAGCCATTGGATCTCTACAGCCGTTGGCCCTAAACAAGCCACCTGTTAGAAGAGCAGCACGCGTCATCATTGACCCGTGTCAAGTGGGCCTTGTGTATTCAGAGGCTTATCTGCTCCCATGCGATTGAACTCACATGATCTTGTCTTCTTGGTCGTTCGATCTGCTGACCAAGACTAATCTAGCAGAATGCATTTGAGGCCCACCTGGTCCCAATGGTCTCCACCCAGGCCCATTCTTGTCCGTGTCTCCAAACCATTGGATCTTGTCTTCAAAGGTCTAGATCACCCCATTGTTGTGCTTCTAGCTGCCAAGAAATAGAGAATCTCAATGAGATTCTCAGACATTGAAGAAGGCCCTCCACGGGGAAAAAAAAGAGAGAAAAAGGGATCAAATTGATTCGTTATTTCAATGTTGGAATAGTAAAAAAAAATTGTAAAAAAATTGAAATAGCATTTTTCTTGAGCCTATAAATACTAAGGCTCTTTGCCCCCGGAAGGCACCACTCAAAGGCCTTCGAGCCATTTCTTTCTCCCTCCCTCTTCTTTCTGCTAAGCCTCATGCTTAAAAAAAATTAAATAATGTCTAAATTAGTGTAAAAAGTCTAGTGAGACAAATAGATGATCTTGTATGTATAGTACTCTGGTATGGATTTTAACTCTATATCTGCTTTGTAATGCTTATATTTTTTGTAAAATAAATTATATTTTCAAGATTTAATAATTGTTGTTAGTGTTGTTATGCTGCCAATTTTTACATAAAGTCAGTCATGCTTTTCTTATATAATTTAATTGTATTGTATAATTAAAATTGATAACAATGAAATAATACTTAATTTTATGGAATGTCTTTTACTGCACTATGACTTGTTATATTGTTGATTCTATATATTTCATAAGATGAAGTGCTATTGGAATTAATGTAAAAATTTATTCCATTAAAATAGAATAATTTTGATTTATTGTTATCATTTATATCTTAAAATTATGTTAATTATAATTGTAGTAACAGCGGTTATAATTTTTATAATTAGTGCACTAAATCATTAATAAGAAATGATTATTTTGCTACTTTTATAGGAAGACACTTACTGCATTATGGCTTACCATATTGTCTCTCTCGGTTAATTTATAAAATTAGTAAAATGTGCTTGCAATTAATGAGAAAAGATATAATAAATCAAATACTTTAGATAATTATTAATTAGAGTTAAAATTTCATATCAATTGCAAAACATTCAAAGAATTCTTAAAGCTTCACCATTTTAATTTTATGCTTTAAATCTTGAATTAAAAAAATCACAAAAATCCATCGTTTAAGAAGAAATATTTTGGGGCGTTACCACACATAAAAATTTGACACCATTGCCGAAGAGGTATTGTTACTTTGTCAGATTCTTGAATTAAGCGAGAAACTAGGTGAGTACTCTGTCCTTATCTTGTAAATAGTGTAAATATTGTTATTTTAGTTAAATTATTTAATTAAGTAGGCTACTATTCACGTAAGTTGCTATTCACATCACTATTCACACACTATTCACTATTTATAAAAAATAAAAAATAAAAAAATAAAAAAATCATAAAAATCATAAAAATTTTATTTTTGTTCCTTTTTCTTTGTAAAATATTTATTTTGTTAGTTTTAGGTTTAGATTTAGGTTTTTGACTTAGAAATAAAACTTCATAAAATTTTAGAGTTAGGTTTTTCATAAAATAAATTGTAGTTTTGTGAAGAGTATTCTTTGATGAAGTTCTGTTCGAGGGTTGGTATTGGTTTAGAATTCTTTCCCATAACCAGTTGACTTTTAGAGATTCTCCTAATACTAGTCATGACAGGAACATTGTTCTAACTAGGAAATTAGTTTTTAAGGAGCCTTAGCCCCACCAATCTTTCCTAGGAACATCCTCAAAGTATATAATTCTCAAGATCTACAAGACAACTTAGGTGAATGCTTTTCATTCACTACTTTATTCTCCGCGAATAAAGAAAAGCTTAGCATTTTGTCTTTTTCCCTTGTAAATAAAATAATTAATTAAAAAATAAAAAAATAAAAAAGGAGAAACACTTAGGGTTAATGCTTCGACATAGAGACAAATTAGGTCGATTTATTAAGGCTTCTAACTTAAGAAAACCTAGTGAACAATCGTCGATTCGCATTCTTCATCTTCGCCAACCACTCTTTCAAATTTGTTTGTGATGGAGAATCTCAATGAGAATCCTCAAAGAATGCTAATCAAAGATTTCATGCATCCGACTCGCACTTGAACTCCTTCATGTATTGTGTTTCCATTGAATCTTCCATAACAGGATTTTAAGCCAAGCATGATTCAACTTTTACTAACCTTCTTCGGATTAGACAGCAAAAATCCTTATGTTCACATTCATGAATTTGAGGAAGTTGTCGCCACTTTCTATAACCACCATAACATTGCTGATTCCATCAAATTGAAATTCTTCCCTTTCTCACTAAAAGATAAAGCCAAAAGCTGGCTATATTCTTTAAGACCTCAATCCATCAAATCATGGAATAACATGACATCTGCTTTCTTCCACAAATACTTCCTATATCAAAAGACCAACAATCTCAAGAAATAAATTTTGACTTTCTCTCAAAACAATCATGAAAATTTCTATGAAGCTTAGGAAAGGTTTGAAGATTTGTTGAGTCAATGTCCTCACCATGGTTACGAGAATTGGCATCTTGTCAGCTTTTTCCACAAAGGACTCACAAGTTATGATTGCCAATATCTAGAAGTGATGTGCTATGGAAAATTTTTACACAAGGATCCTAAAGAGGCCAAGGAATTTCTTAATGAATTTGAGAGAAAGTTCCTTTATGTGCTGAATTAGATATTTCTCATAATTGTTGGGGTACAATTCGAACCAGCCCAAATTGCCCATGGGCCCCGGCGGCCCAATAATGGCGATCGAATGAATCAAACGAGATCAGCTAAGTTGAATTGACTATTTGTTTGGTTCATTGGGATCGGTTACTTATTCTGAAAACTTTTCATCCAAAGATGACCTGCGCTCTTTCAGGCCATTGTTTGTCCGGATCGATTGTATCGATTCGACGGTTAATAGCACGATTTGACAGTTAAGATGCGTCAAGTCCTGAACCGAAACATGAGGAAGACATGATTTCTACAGCTAATCATCAACCGACACGTGTCTCACTGTTACAGTTGTTTACAAGGCACTACCCCACTCCGCTTGACGGTTGACAACCACGACTCTATCTCATACTCTATATATTAGGAGGAAGATAGCTTTGTTGGGGGACACAGGAAACAGATGCCAAAACTTTGCCAATTTATTCTCTCATTTCCTTTGTAAACTTGTACTGATCGCTTTCATAGTGAATACAGTGGACGTAGCTCTTCATTAATAGAGTGAACCACTATAAATCTTGCGTGTTCTTTTATTTCTACACTATTTTGTTTATTTTATCGTAATCTTGCATATATATCCGAGTGAACAGGTCCATTTAACTGTGATTTGAGGGCCCAAGTTTCTAATTACTTGATTTGTAATTTTAGCAATTTGATTGTAGATTCACTATCTACAGTTTGGCACCCACTGTGGGGCATTCAAGTCATCAACTCCAGGATCTTGGACTCAGATTCAAATGGCAGATGATAGCAACCATCATACTTTGGAGACTGAAGCTGAACAGACTGAAGCAATTCCCTAGGACAGCTAACAAATGGAAGCCCTTGCAGCGGAAGTCGAAACTCTTAAAAAATTGCTCCAGGAGCATGCAGCATATTCTCAGGACTGTGACAAAAGGTTAGAGTAGCTCGGCAATGAAAATTTGGCTTTGAGAAGCCAAATTGGTTATCAAAATTCCCAAATGGCTTCGCAGTCTTACTACTATCCCTACTACGGATACTCGACTGTCCTAGTGTCATCAACAGCACAGTGGCAGTACTAAACGCCACAACAAGGAACTCGACAGTCTTACAACCCCATTGGGAGGATGCAGCCACTATACACACCTTCCAATACGGCACCAGCAACCAGACCAGTGGCTTTTACAGCCACAACCACACCTACGATGACAACTACCACGACAACGAGTACTCGCGCAGAATTCAACAGGAGTGATTGGACGATTGAAAGAGAAGAGGGTGAAGGACCAACCGTTCGATCAGAAGAAGCACTAGCTACCACTTGGATGACACTCGAGTTGATTCAATTGATGATGAGGGAGATGCTCGAGCAAAATTCCAAACTCATGGAAGATAAAATAGAATAGAAGGTTTCCAAAGCCACAAGCAAGACCCCAGTGTTGGATGACATATCGAAAAACATTCGAGATACCCCACTAACGAAGAGGATCACTTCGATAGTGCCACCAAAGTTTGAAAACATCGTGTTTGCTCGATTTAACGGAACCTCAGACCCAAAAGATCACTGCTGCAATACAAGAACGTGGTTAGCGCTACCAGTATCTCAGACTCCATTCTCGATGAAATGATGTGCAAGTTATTTGCACAGTCACTTAAAGGTCTGACACTTCGATGGTTCAGCAACTTGCCGACTAGATCGATAGATAGCTTTGAGGATTTGGCAAACTTCTTTATCAAGGCATATTCCATGCATATCAAGTAGGGAAAAACGACCAAGGATTTATGGTCTGTCATTCAGGCCCTAGGTGAGTCGTTGAGAGCTTATATCAAGAGATTCAGCAAAGCACTGTTAGAGATTTTGGACTTGGAAGATGGAACAACTAGAGAAGCATTGAAGAAAGGACTCCTGCATAAGTCACCCTTTAAGAACAGCATATGCTCTGACTACCTGCGGACGATTCAGGAAGCTTTAAACAAAGCCAAGGGGTGGATTGATTTGGAAGAAGAAAATGAAAGATGCGAGCGAGAGTTCGCCAGAACAAAAGATCAAAGTAGATAGAGTCAAAAGCAAGCGTTGTAATCGAATTAGCGAAGAAGAACGAGGACACCGCCGAAGAGGGAGTGGAGACGAAAAGAAGAGCGGCCTCGATCCACAACAAGACCATTGTCGCTGCCCAAATATGCTCTGACCATATCGCCATCCGAACTTGTCGCTCAACTCAAAGGAAAAGATTACGTTCGATGGCCAGGTAAGATGGCACCAAACCGCTCACGTGACCAATAAAAATATTGCGAGTTTCATAGAGATACGAGACATTTGACTATCGAATGTAAGGCCCTGCGATCTGAGATCGCAGAGCTTCTAAAGAAAGGTCACTTGAGGGAGTATCAATCTAAGCGAGGGAAGAGAATGTATGGGCTCGACAAGGAGTGAGGAGGACAAAGAGACCGACAAGATCGAGACAAGATGCCATCACCACCACCTGTCAGGAAAATAATTGGAGCCATTTACGGGGGCTCGGTTTTCAGTGACGATTCTATAAATTAGATGAAGATGCATCAAATGAGAGCAAATCAGGCAACTGTTAGCTCATTCGATAGTGAACATGGCAAGCATGTCATCTCATTTTGCAACGACGAAGCATTTGGGCTTGACACACCGGATGACGACAGGCTTGACACACCACATGACGACACCCTTGTTATAAAACTGAATATCGTGAACTGTGAAATCAGCAGAATATTGGTAGACAATGGAAGTTTTGCCAACATTCTATTCCTCTCAATGTTGAAGGAGATGGAAATCAACAAAGAGGAAGTCGAGAAGTCCCCAACATCACTAGTACGTTTCAATGGCAAAGCGACAACAGCCATTGGTAGGATCAAGCTCCTTGTATATGCAGCAGGGGAAAACAAATTAACAAATTTCCTGGTCATGGATTGCCCGTCTAGGTATAATATTATTCTTGGAAGGCCTTGGATCCATGCCATGAGGGCAGTCCCATTGACATACCACCAAACAATAAGGTTCCCGACAAAGCAAGGTATTCGGGAAATTCGTGGAAGCCAAGAGGTGGCAAGGAGCTGTTACATCACAGCCATGAAGTAAACAAAAGCCTTATAGCAATTACAGACGAACCAACAGGACGAAGCAAACAAATAAGGCTACATCGAATCAATAATGGAGCAGCTTGATGAAATCCAAATCGGCCTGCGGGATGAAAGACGTACAATGAAGATCGGGTCGCAGCTCGATGAGGGTATAAAAACCCAAAAAATTGATTTTCTTAAAGTTAATGTTGATTGTTTTGCATGGTCTCATACAAATATGCCTGGAATCGACCAGAGTATAATCTCCCATTGATTGAACATTGACCTAGAACATAAACCAGTCCGATAAAAGAGGAAGAAGCTCGTGATTGAGTGAAACAACGTGGTCAAGGTTGAAGTGAGGAGATTACTTGAAGTAGGCTTTATACGCCCTGTCTAGTATCCCGATTAGCTCACTAATGTGGTAATTGTGAAGAAGAAAAATCGAAAGTGGCGCATGTGTGTCGACTTCACTGATCCCAATAAGGCTTGCCTAAAAGACAGCTATCCGTTGCCTCACATCGATCGACTTGTCGACGCTACAACTGGACATGAAATTTTAAGCTTCCTTGATGCATTCTCTAGCTACAATCAAATCCTATAGCACCCTGATGACCAAGAGCACACTGCCTTTATAACAGAACAGGGGATTTTTGTTTTAAAGTCATGCCCTTCGGATTGAAGAATGTGGGAGCAACTTACCAACGACTTGTCAACATGATGTTTGAGCAACAGATTGGTAAAAATATGGAGGTTTACATCGATGACATGTTGGTTAAGTCTTTGCAAGCACATCTCCACGTTCGGCACTTGCAAGAGTGCTTCGACGTCCTTCGAAAATATGGCATGAAGCTAAACCTAGAGAAGTGCACTTTCGGGGTGG
Source organism: Artocarpus hirsutus (assembly GCA_946598075.1). Lineage (NCBI taxonomy): Eukaryota > Viridiplantae > Streptophyta > Magnoliopsida > Rosales > Moraceae > Artocarpus > Artocarpus hirsutus. Next base: position 37,664 of record CAMOHE010042936.1, on the reverse strand, counting down.
CGAGCGGCATGTTTTTGGGATATCTTGTCACGAAGCAAGGAATCGAGGCAAATCCCGATCAGATAAAAGCATTTCAGTTAATGCCTTCTCTAAGGACCAAGCGAGAAATCTAGAAACTAACCGGTCGAGTGGCGGCACTAAGTCGATTCATTGCCAGATGTTTTGACAAATGTCTACCTTTTTTCCAGCTGCTCAAGAAGAATACAAAGTTTGAATGGAACGAATGATGCAAGTCGGCTTTCCGAGAACTAAAGAAGTATTTGACAACTCCACCAATCCTGTCGAAGCCAAAATAGGGTGAGCCACTATAATTTATACATGGCGGTTTTAGAGACGACAGTAAGTTCGGCTCTTATTCGAGAAGATGATGCAATCCAAAAACCAGTATTCTTCATGAGCCACACTTTATTGGACGCTGAAACGAGGTATTCAATCGTCGAAAAGCTCACACTTGCACTCGTTATGTCGGCCCGAAAACTCCGTCCGTACTTTCAGGGACATACTATTGTGGTGCTATCATCGTACCCGATGAGAGCAATTTTGCACAAGCCTGACATGTCTGGTAGAATGACAAAGTAGGTTGTTGAACTGACAGAGTTTGACATGAGTATAAACCTTGGACAACATTGAAGGCTCAGGTGCTCGCAGACTTCGTTGTTGAACTGACTTGCAGGGCTGAAGGACAAGAATCAGGGGCATGGATTATGCCAGTTGACGGGTCGAGCAATGAAAAAGGATCAGGAATAGGAGTAATTTTGAAGTCCCCAACTGGAGAGGAGATTGAATAGAGCTTTTGATTAGGATTCAAGACTACTAACAACGAAGCCGAATACGAGGTCGTGCTAGCTGGAATAAGGCTCGTTGCTGCATTGGGGGCTACTAAGCTTTTTTTGGAAAGCGACTCCATGCTGGTCATTAACAAAGTAAATGGAGAGTTCGAGGTGCGAGACAAGAATATGCATCTATACTTAAGTTTAGTCAACAAACTGAAGGCATAGTTCGATCATTTTGAGGTCAAGCATATACCACAAGAACACAACTATAGAGCCGATGCGCTGGCAAACTTGGGATCATCCGTCAAAGTGAGCGAGAGGAGAACAATCCCTTTAGAACTGATTAATGGCCCTAGCATTTTACCAGTTGAAAACACAAGCTATGTCGACCCTAGAGACGATTGGAGGATGCCCATTCAGATGTACATCAGTGATGGCTGGCTTCTTGAAGACAGGCAAACTTGAAGAAAGATCAAAGTACAAGCTGCAAGATTCTACTTGATCGATGGAAAGCTGTATGGGCGTTCTTTCACGGAACCTTATCTCTGATGTCTTGGAGAAGATGAGATCGAGTAAGTAATTTAAGAAGTACACAAGGGATCATGTGGAAATCATTCAGGTGGGAGGTCATTGTGCAACAAGGTGAAGAGGCAAGGATTCTATTGGCCGACCATGTAGAGCGATTGCGAAAACTTCACTCGCAAATGCGACAGCTGCCATCGGCATGCTCCCATCATGCATCACCCTACAGAAGAGCTTTCTTCAGTCAGTTTGCCATACCCTTTCATGAAGTACTCGATGGACGTTGTCAAACCGTTTCCTCTGGCACCCAGACAAGTCAAGTACTTGCTCGTCCTCACTGATTATTGCTCCAAATGGGTCGTAGCTGAAGCCTTTGTAGACATTAAGGAATGAGATGTCGAAAGATTTATTTGGAGGAATATCATTTGTTGGTTCGGAGTTCCAAGAGAGATAGTCACTGATAACGGCTCTCAGTTCGTCTCGTCATCTTTTACGAAGTTTTGCCGCGATTAGGATATCATTCTAAGCTTCTTGACGCCAAGGTACCCGCAAGGAAATGGACAAGCAGAGGCAACGAATAAGATGATCATAAAGAATCTGAAGAAGAAACTCGAGGCAAGAAAAGGACGATGGGTCGAGGAACTCCCGATGGTGCTGTGGGCCTACCGAACAACTCCAAGAAGGGCAACCAAGGAATCAGCCTTTTCACTCGTATACGGAATAGAAGCTATTATTCCTGCAGAGGTTGTCACACGAGATCTTCGAGTGGATTACTCTCTCTTGAACGAAGCAAAAAACCTTAGTTGCTACCAACAAGCTGCCGCTAGATATTACAACCGAAAGGTCAAGGTCAGAAAGTTCCATGAAGGAGAGCTTGTGTTAAGAAAGGTCTTTCAGAATATGAAAGAAGCTAACGTTGGAAAATTGGCGGCTAATTGGGAAGGGCCCTATCGAATACGGGCTATTGTTTGAGACGGAGTATACAAGCTGGAGAAGCTCGATGGATCTCTCATAACAAAGAGCTAGAAAGCAAATCATTTGAGAAAATACTACATGTAACTTTTAATTTTGCAATGCCATGTAATTAAACTACGTTTGGCTTGATCCCCATACAAGGGGTACGTAGGCAGCTCGTATACGATATAAATGAGTGCAGTCTTTATTATTTTGAATTTTATTTCCCTGAATTACATGGATTGACAAGTTTTATTTTCAAGAAACACAGCTAAGCTTCATGACAATAATATCTACTTCGGACTAGACCAGATCGATCCGAACTCACCTGACGTCATCTTCATGGCTCAACTTTGGATTCCTAACGCCATCTCCATGGCTCTCGACTTCAGACTCGACTAAATCGATCTGAACTCTCCAAATGCATCTTCATGGCTCTCTAGCTTCGGACTCGACCACATAGATCCGAACTCTCTTGACGCCATCTTCATGGCTCAACTTTAGATTCCTAATGCCATCTCCCTGCCTCTTGACTTCAGACTCGACCAGATCGATTTGAACTCTCCTAATGCCATCTTTGTCTCAACTTCATATTCGACCAGATCGATCTGAACTCTCCTAACGCCATCTTCATGGCTCAACTTCAGATTCCTAGTGCCATCTCCATGGCTCTCGACTTCAGACTCGACCAGATCGATCTAAACTCTCCAAACGCCATCTTCATGGCTCTCTAACTTCAGACTTGACCAAATCGATCTGAACTCTCCAAGCGCCATCTTCATGGCTCTCTAGCTTCAGATTCGACCAAATCTATCTGAACTCTCCTGAACCCATCTTCATGGCTCAACTTCAGATTCCTAAAGTCATCTCCATGGCTCTCGACTTTATACTCGACCAGATCGATCCGAACTCTCCTAACGCCATCTTTGTCTCAACTTCAGATTCGACCAGATTGATTCAAACTCTCCTGACGCCATCTTTATGGCTCAACTTCAGATTCTAATGCCATTTCCATGGCTCTTGACTTCAGACTTGACCAGATCAATCCGAACTTTTCTTACGCCATCTCCATGGCTCTCTAGCTTCAGACTCGACCAGATCGATCCAAACTCTCCAAACACCATCTTCATGGCTCTCTAACTTCGGACTCGACCAAATCGATCCAAACTCTCCAAACGCCATCTTCATGGCTCTCTAGCTTCGGACTTGACCAGATCAATCCGAACTCCAAATGCCATCTTCATGGCTCTCTAGCTTCGGACTCGACCAGATCGATCCAAACTCTTCAAACGCCATTTTCATGGCTCGATTTTTTGATTTGACTAGATTGACCCAAACCTTCTTGGTCGATCCAAACTTCTCGTGGCTCTTTCAAAAGTATAACCAGTTTGGTTTGTACACTCGGTTTGACATTTTCCAGACTAACTGTGCGTCTAGTCAGCTTGATCCATGTGCCTTCACATGGCCATCTTTATGGCGATATTAGCCTTATCGAGCAATTATTCTCATTGGCGATTTTTAATCCATTCGATCAATTTAATGTATATGACGCACAACCTCAATTATGGTTCGAACTCAATTAATTTGATCAAATAGCGTGCTCATTGATTGGGTTTGTTATCAAATAGCCTTTGAACTTGAGTCTTTCTTGGCCTTAAGCCATGTTTAGTCCGATCGATTGCATAATACAATTTATCATATTTGTGATCTGATCGCTATTCAGTTAACTAGAGGCTAAATTTTTGATGCATAAGATATAAAAGCATAGTTGATCAAAAGATAATGAATCCGAAATTTGAAATTTCATGACGAAGGTTTTTCTTTGACAAAATAAGATGTTCGATACAGAATAAAGCTGAAAGTACAAATGTAAAAATCCCTCAAGGATGCTCTCCTTCAGTAGGTTAAACATCTCCGACCTTGGTTGGCTCTAGGGTCGAGGCTCAGCAACTTCATCAGTTGCAATCGCGGCAATATCGGATTCAGGTGCAGAAGGCTCGATAGTGACATCATCATGGTTTGATTCGACTTGAACGATCTGGTTTTCTATCGATAGTAATTCCTTAAGCTCCTTAATTTCCTCGCCTATTGTGTCGATGCTGAGTTTGCCCGATTTGAATTCCATTAAGGCCTCCAGTCATGCCTTCAAAGAAGATGTGCTGTGAACCTCGAGCAGCTGTTCCTTGATTTCCTCGATGTCATTGTCTTTCATGGCCATTGCCTTCGTTAAGGTATCAACTTTTTCTTCAAGAAGCTGAACATTACTAGATAGGTTCAACACTTTCTCGTTCACCCTGTTTAACGCGTCTGCTGTAGTATTGAGCTCCTTCTATTTATTGTCCCTCTCAGCCCTCAATGATTTCGACTCTTCTTCAAACTTCTTACTTCTTTGTTGCTCTTGCTCATACTTGTGGGTAGCCTTATTCACGAACAGATTATGAAGTAGAAGAGCCTACGCAATTGGATTTCAATATTAAACGATGCAATCCAAACATTAAGGATAAAACATTGCGTTGAATTTACCTGCCCCAACACCGCAGCTGACTCGTTGTAAAACCAACCGAATGGCTTCCCACCAAGTCTTTCCTCATCTTTCTAGAAATAGAAGTTTATGGTTGCTTTAATCGCCGCCTCTTTATCCTCCATAATGCTGACATCTTTTGGAACATCGAGAGTTTTTTTGTGAACACCTTGCTTGACCTCCCTGGTCGACGTAGAAGCCTTGCCCCCTTTCTTTTCTTTGAGGGTGGGGGTTGTATGTCAAAAGGGTGAAGAGGAGGAGGATCAGAAGTAGTTGGAGGAATCGACTTCTTGGTTGCTGACGGTTCGCCAGAATGCTTTCTTTTCTTCTTTGCTGCTTTATCTGCAGCTTTCTTCCTTCGCACCTCATCAACTGAAGGCAATGTGACCTTCATGGCTGATAATGCGGCTTTTGCGAGATGAACGTCCTCGTTAGATAGAGGTGTAATATATTTTGACGAACCATATAGCCGCTGAAGTGTACCGCGCCACACAAAAACCCAATCGACTCGTTTTGGAAATCGAATAGGAATAGTTGTGGGAATTTCTCTAAATTTCTTCCAAATCGAGGACCTCCGGAGTCGATCGAGTTGCGAGACTTTTGCCCAAGTTCGCCCGTCTAGTGCTAGCAGTGCATCTAATTTCGCTTGGAATTGCTCACCGATTGATGCTGGATGGTTCAGTTCGTAATCTGCAAGGAGAAAAGATTGCTTATAATTAGTTGGAATTACTACTTACAATATAAAAAGTTGTGACACTTACCAATGTGACCAAAGGCGAATGGAAACAAAAATCAAGAAGTTAATTCAAAGGAGTTGCTATTAATCGACGTAAAAAAGTATCTCTCCTCCTAATGACTGTTAGCATTTACAAACTCTATTATCAATTGCTTCGACTGCCTATAGACGAAGTAAAAACGACCCAAATTTTTGCTATTCGGTTTCAGATAGTAACATCTGAGGAAGTCGTAAATGTCGAACTCAATTTCGGCCTCCTCAATCAAAACCATAAGGGCGATGAGTAGTCAGACACCATTCGACATGAGTTGACTCATGCAAATGTAGAAGTGTCTGATAAACTCGATCATAAACTTTGAAATTAACAGTCGAAGTCCGAGCTCAAACCACTTGGTATATACACAAAACCAGTCGTCGTTTTGTGAATCTACTCACTTGCCCGGATAAGCCAGACGTATTTCGACCGAAGCTGGTATTTCGTACCTCGACCTTAAAGTCAACAAGTCACCTTCCATCAGAACAGATTCTGAATTCTTCGTAAAAAATAAAATCCCTTTGGTTGGAGAAATATATTTCCTTCTTTTGATTAGTTCAACGACATGGACTGTCCTCGAAGGTCCAACTGGCTAGTTCCTTTCTACCCTTCGGCTCGATGCCTCTTCGTCGGTCTCAGCTCCACCCTCCTTGTGCTCGATTCAATCAAGCTTTGTTGGTGAATCATTTCATCCACCTCCCTTTCGTCGCTACTTGACCATTGATCCTTTCCACTGCTAGAGCTTAAGTGGATGACTACTGCCTTTGAAATTTCTATAGAAACAGGATTACCCAAGGAAATCTAGGGTTTCTAAGATAAAAAAGACAAAGGATCCTAAAACTTGAAGGCCTCAAATAGTTCTTGAGTAGTTATAGTCACGATAGCCAAACAAGTTTGGCAGTCACTGATTTTCTTAGGAAATTAAGCGTGTTTAGCATCAAAATGCTCATAATCGGGAGAAAAACAAGATTATGGAAGGAAAATTGCAGAAAAAATCAGAAAAAGGAAGAAAATCTTACTTGAAAAATCAGACAAAACTGAGAAAAACGGAAGAAAAATTGCCTTGAATTCAAAGAGAGAAACGAAGTGAAGAAATAAGGAAGGGAACGAGTTATATACCACCCGAGGGCACCAGATCAATGGCTGGGATCGATTCAGAGCCATTTTATTCGAGGGCTAGGGTTACATGTCTTTTTGAGTTCCCACTCAAACTGAGGCGGTGTTCTTTCAAATTAGACACGTGCGTCAACATTGTAGTGGTTATTAATGAGCTGCCAATTGCATGAGAACACGTGTTGCAGGTAATTAATTGTCGTGGTTTCCCAAAGAAAGGTAATGATTCCAGCACAGATGAAAAGATATCCAAGCCACGTGAAATCGGTTTCAAAGCTTGATCTTCACTCTTGTAGTCCATAACACGGGACTAAGGAGTGGGGGGCTAACTGTTGGGGTATAATTCAGACCGGCCCAAATTGCCCATGGGCCCCGACGGCCCAATAATGGCGATCGAACGAATCGAACGAGATCAGCTAAGTTGAATTGACTATTCATTTGGTTTGTTGGGATCGGTTACTTATTTTGAAAACTTTTCGTCCAAAGATGACCTGCGCTCTTTCAGGCCATTGTTCGTTTGGATCGATCGTATCGATTTGACGGTTAATAGCACGATGATGGTTAAGACGTGTCAAGTCCTGGACCAAAACATGAGGAAGACGTGATTTCTGCAGCTAATCATCAACCGACACGTGTCCTACTGTTACAGCTGTTTACAAGGCACTACCCCACTCCGCTTGACGGTTGATAGCCACGACTCTATCTCATACTTTATATATTAGGAGGAAGATAGCTTTGTTGGGGGACACAGGAAACAGATGCTGAAACAGTGTCAATTTATTCTCTTATTTCCTTTATAAACTTATACTGATCGCTTTCATAGTGAATACAATGGATGCAGCTCTTCATTAATAGAGTGAACCACTATAAATCTTGTGTGTTCTTTTATATCTACACTATTTTGTTCATTTTATCCTAATCTTGTGTATATATTCGAGTGAACAGGTCCATTCAATGGTGATTTGAGACCCCAAGTTTCTAATTACTTGATTTGTAATTTCAACAATTTGATTGTAGATTTACTATTTACAATAATACTAATAAGTCCCGGTCAACTGGAATTCATCAATTGAAGGAAGGCGAAAACTACAACCTCAAGGTTCAAGTTGAAAACCTTACAAGAGAATTAGAAATCCTCAAAGTAGAGAATGAGAAAGGAAGTCATGTAGTCACAAAAGCTGAACTAAAAGGAATAAATTTTGTGAATGAAAGGTTTGAACAACAACCACTGGACTGTCATGTTTATCAAGAAGTGATAGGAGAATATAAGGAACAATGTAATGCCTTAAGGACAAATCATAAGCCTTATACTCCTTATCCTGAAACCTTCAATCGTGATGGAAGAAACAACTTCAATTTCGCAGGAGGAACTCAAATCAAGAACAATCATTTGGAAATCAATGGAGAAATGAAGAATAAATGCACTCAAGAGAAAATGTTCCTCAACATGATTCACACTCAAGCAAATCTCTTGAAGAAACATTGCAAGCATTCATTGAGATACAAAACAAGTCATGTGAGAAAATTGAAGCTGCTTTAACAGAAATGACAAAAGAAATTTTGAAATTAACTAAAAAATGTTCATCTCAAGCTCAAGTCATTTTAGAAGGACAAAACATGATACAAACCTCTAACGCTGAAGAGAAAGATGAGGAGGTTAGTCATGTTACTACTTGCAGTGGTAAATCATTTGAAAAATCAAACACCATAGATGCGAGTAATGAAGAAGATGTTCTTCAAAGAGAAGAAGAAGAAGTGAATAAGCTTTCGATAAAAGCATTTTTTCCTCAAGCTCTTCATTCCACTAGGAAAATGCTGGGAAATTATGAACACATCATGGAACATTTGAAGCAAGTTTGAATTCATCTTCCTCTTTTACAAATTCTTAATCAAGTGCCTGCTTATGCCAAAATGATGAGAGATTTGTGCTTTGTGAAAAGGAAACATCGTGTCCCAAAGACTGCATTCTTGACTAAGTAACTAAGTATAGTTCTTGAGCAAAGAGCACTAATCAAGTACAAAGATCCTAGATGTCCCACAATCACCTGTTACATAGGAACCCATGAAACCACTTAAACCTTGTTAGACTTAGGAGCGAGCGTCAATCTCATGCCCTATTCTATTTACTCGCAACTAGGCCTTGGAGAGATTAAGCCAACATCTGTGGTCTTGCAATTGACATACCGATCCATTAAGAAACCACGAGGGATAGTTGAAGTTGTTTTGTTGCAAGCTGATAAATTCTATTATCTAGTGGATTTTCTCATTTTAGACACTCAAACTGAAGTGGATATGGAATCAAAAATTTCTATCATCCTTAGAAGACCTTTCTTAGCTATGGCTAATGCTATCATCAATTATCGAAATAGTCTCATGAGAATCTCTTTTGGAAATATGACTCTTGAAGTGAATGTTTTCCATATTGGCAAGCAATTTCAAAGCAATGATGAGTGTTCTTACACTGAAATCATTGATGAAGCTATTCATGAAGAATTTCAAAAGCAAACTGATGTGCTTGAAGAAATCTTCCAAAGTCATGATCTTGAAAATCCCAAACCCATTTCTAATATTCCTAAGCATTCACTAGACAAAGAAACAAAGTTTTGGCAACCACATTTTTAAAAGCTGTTTCTAGAAGGAAAAAAGCCAAAACCATCTACTGAAGAAATCCCAAAAGTTAAGTTAGCCCAACTTCTTGAAGGACTGAAGCATGCATTCTTAGGAGCCTAAACATTCCTGTCATGATCTTCCTATCATGTTGCATGATCACAAAAATGCATTGGGTTGGACAATAGCTGATATCAAGGGTATTAGTCCCTTGATTGCTCCCATCATATTCAATTGGAAGAAAGTGCTAATCCAAAAAGAGACCCCCAAAGAAGACTAAACCCAACAATGAAAGAGGTTGGGAGGAATCAAGTCCTGAAACTATTAAATACGAGTACCATTTACCCCATTGCGGATAGTAAATGGGTCAGTCCAATCAAGTTGTACTTAAGAAGTCTGGTATAACTATGATAAAGAATGAAAAGGAGATCTTGTCCCTATAAGAGTTGTCACTGGATGGCGAATGTGCATTGATTATCGAAAATTAAATGCGGCCACTCAAAAAAACCATTTCCCACTCCCATTCATCAATCAAATCTTAAAACATGTAGCTGGTCATCCTTTCTATTGCTTTCTAGATGGATATTCAAAATATTATCAAATCGAGACAGCATTAGAAGATCAGGAAAAGACCACGTTTACATGTCCTTTTGGTACTTTTGCTTTCCGATAAATGCCATTCAAACTTTGTAACGCTCCATCTACATTTCAAATATGCATGATGAGCGTTTTCAACAACTTGGTTGAGAAGATTATGAAAGTTTTCATGGATGATTTGACTATTTTGGTGATTCATTTGATACTTGTCTACTTAATTTAGAAGCTATTTTGAAAAGATGTGAAGAAAAAGGCCTTGTGTTAAATTGGGAAAAATGCCATTTTATGGTTCCATCTAGCATAGTTCTTAGACACATAGTCTCGAAAAGAGGAATTGAAGTTGATCTAGCTAAGATTGAGCTTATTTCAAACATGGCTACTCCAAAGACTCTTAGAGATGTTCGATCTTTTCTTGGACACGCTGGATTCTATCGGAGGTTCATTCAAAATTTTTCAACCATATCAAGCCATTGTATAATCACCTGTTGAAAGTTGTAGTGTTTGAATGGACAAAAGAATGTGAAGAATGTTTCTGAACACTGATATCTAAGTTGACTTTTGCACCCATCATGTAATCCCCTGATTGGACTTTACCGTTTGAAATCATGTGTGATGCAAGCAATTACGATGTAGGAGCTGTCTTGGGTCAACAAAGGGAAGGAAAACCTTTTGTAGTGTACTATGCAAGTAAACCCTTGAACAACGCTCAAATGAATTACTCAACCATTGAAAAGGAATTACTTGTTGTAGTATTTGCACTTGATATGTTTCGTTCATACCTAGTTGGTTCACCCATCATTGTTTTCATTGATCATTCATCCCTTAAGTATCTCTTTTCCAAAAAGGATGCTAAGGCCTGACTTATCAGATGGATCCTTCTTCTACAAGAGTTTGATTTGACTATCAAGGACAAGAAAGGAGTTGAGAACATGGTAGCTGACCACTTATCTCGCTTGGAAGTCAATGATTTTGTCGATAATTTACCAATTCATGATGAATTTCCTAATGAACATCTGTTCTCTGTTACCAAGTTACCTTGATATGCATACATTATCAATTATTTGGCAATTGGAGAAACTCCATTTGCTTGAAGTTTGCAAAACAAAAGAAAGTTTTTAATTGAAGTGCGTAACTTTTACTGGGATGACCTATACCTTTTCAAATACTATCGTGATCAAATCATGAGACGTTGCATTCCTGAAGATGAAGTGTATAGTGTCTTAAAATTATGTCACACTGATGCATGTGGTGGTTATTTTTTTGCCAAGAAAACTATTGCAAAGATTCTTCAATTTGGTCTTTATTGGCCCACTCTGTTCAAAGACACTTATCACTATTGTCGTTCCTGTGAAAATTGTCAAAAGTTAGGTTCTCTGTCTCGTCGCCATATGATGCCTCTAAACCTGATTATAGCAATTGAAATATTTGATTGCTAGGGAATAGACTTTATGGGACCTTTTCCATGTTCTTCTAGGTACCTGTACATCCTTCTTGCTATGGAGTATGTTTCAAAATGGGTTGGAGCCGTTGCATGCCATACCAATGATAATACACCTGTTATAAAGTTCTTGAAAGAAAACATGTTATCTAGGTATAGTATGCCACATGCTATAATCAGTGATCAAGGCATATATTTTTGCAACCGATCTTTTGTAGCTTTGATGTGAAAGTATGGTATAATTCATAAAGTTTCGACTGTCTATCATCCACAGACAAATGGACAAGCTAAGTTTGCAAATAGAGAAATCAAACAAATCTTGGAAAACATAGTGAATCCAGATAAAAAAGATTGGTCCTCAAGTCTTCAAGATGCACTTTGAGTATACCGCACGGCTTATAAAGCTCCTTTAAGAATGTCCCCCTATAAGCTTGTCTTTGGAAAAGCCTGTTATTTACCTGTAAAACTTGAACATAAAGCTTATTGGGCTATCAAAGCTTTCAACTTCGATCTTAGTGCTGTAGGTATTAAACGGAAGCTTCAACTCTCTAAACTTGAGGAATTAAGGAACGATGCTTATGACAATTCATAGATTTATAAAGCAAAAATGAAAGCATTTTATGACAAGCAGATTCTGAGAAAGAACTTTGAGCCAAATCAACGGGTTCATCTTTATGAATCCCGACTTCACCTTCATCTTGGTAAGTTAAAATCATGATGGACAGGTCCATATATTGTGAAATAGGTTTTCCTAGATGGTGTTGTTGAAATCGAAGATCCATCTGATGGAAGGATACTCAAAGTAAATGGCCAAAGATTGAAGAACTACATAGGATTAAGATACAATACAAATGATTGTTTAAAGTGAATCAATTTGTCGAGATAAAATTATTAATCCAAATCAATTCACTTTATGTCCTGATCCAACACATTATCACCTGTGACAACGTGCCAATGTTTCTGTTCATAGAGTCCACCTTCGATAGCCAAGACAAACCATCTCCCAATAGGGATATAGACAACATAACAATCTTTACATGAATAAAGCGCTCAACTTTATTCCCTCGATTGCGGATCTTATGATTTAGACCGTCACCTTAAGAATCATGTCTTCCAAATAATCTGTCCATCATATGCCCAATTCTTAAAGGTTTAGACTGACAGTCTTAGACTTTTGTTTGCTTAACATACATTTAACAAATATGAACATAAAGAGGATAAGATTTGGTATATAAATGATAAATAAATTCTTTATTGATAAAAATGCCTTCGAAAACATATTATGTTTTTACTCCTTTGGGCATACACTTCTAACAATAATATTGGGTTATTTGAATTAAAATTGAGGCTTTATCCAAAGAATCTCGGGTGAAAAATAAAAGATTCGTAGGGATCATTTATTGTAAGTTCGACAAGCCGATCTTCAGATTCGGCCTGCTGATGGAGTAAGTTCGATAGGTCGATCTGCCAATTTGGCCTATCGACCGAACAATAATCTAATCACGTATTTTACACGATTTTATTAGATATTAATCCATATTCAAAATTTTGAGGCCTTATCTGATAAGGACCAACCATTGGGACAACCTCTATAAATAGGGAGTGATACTTAAGGATTATTTAGATCAGTTGAGAGATCAAGAGTGAGTACTCTATACTATGATTCTCTAAAACTCCCCTAAAAAGCTATTGTTCATAGATCACATGCAGTAGTTCTGGGTATTTCTCAATTAGTTGGAAGGTGAGTCATTGAGGAAGAGCTGTATGACGTGTGCCCACACACGCTCTGATCGTGGATAGAGAATAGCAAAGAAGACCAATTGGTTGAGGTTCTTCTAGAGCGCTCTTTTCTTCATCGATTGTAGAAGCTCTTCGGCATACAAGGTTAGTAAAATCTAGTTAATTGATGCATATAGCGTGTCAAACTTGTGTGTTAGAAAATACTCTGGTATTAAAATTTTTAAATTTCTACTATATACTATTTTTCCAACAATTATCAAAGTCATGGTTTTTACATAAATTTTATGAATTTATGATCATGCTATATGTATAAATTATGTGATCTTAATCTCTCCTATGCTTATATTTAATTTTTTAGAAAGTTGGCACTCTAGGGTTTCTAGATATTTATGTTGTTATGGATTATATGATGAATGTTTATTAATTAATTATGGTTGATTAAATTATTATTTAGTTATTAATTAATTAATTAATTTATGTTAGTTATAGTTCCTTAGAGGTTAGAATATGTTTCTAGGTTTTTTTTATGTAATTAGATAGCATCTATCATCACCATCTAGGAATTATTATTTAATTTTAAATTTGTAAGAATTTTATAATTAAATAATCATTCGAAGAAGACGGATCTGGAAGATGAATGATAATGTTCCACAGGTATTTCTTGAGTCTCTAATTTTATGTTTTTGAATTGTTGAAAATAAGATTGGAAAACTACATAAAAAGTGTATTTTCTAGAAAAATTGATTTCTGTTTGATCAGTAGGCCAAACCCTCAAGATCGACAAGCTGATGATCACAAACTAGTAAGCCAAACCTCTAGGATCGACAGGCCATCTGCGAGGTAGAATTCTGACGGTTTTGGCGGCAGGCCAAACTTGAAAGTTTAGCATGCCGGTTTGTCATGACCGACAGGCCGATTGCACACATTAGCATATCGACAGAGAGCTATGAATTTTTAGAAAAAAGGTGCCTTTTTTAGTGCAGTTTTGATTTTATTTTTGGGACAATTTTGAGAAACATTAAATTTGGATATGACCAGAAATATAAAGTATTTGATCCACGCGGAATTGAAGACTTGAAGATGGATAATTTATGAAGAAGGATACAATTTGAAGATTCAAAAACGAAGATTCGATAATATGTTTCGATTTATCTCTTGTAATCTTTGATTTCTTTTCTCTAAGGTGGAACAATAATATTACGGCTATTTATTATTATATTGCTTGTAGCTTTGCATGATTGCTTTTCTTGTCTACATTATAATATGATGTGCCATGTATGTTGATAACATCTTAGATAGAATAGGGAGTGTTGCATATTAAAAATTGTTCATGCATGTCTTTTTAAAATAAAACATTGATTTCAAAAGATTGAGTGGGAGAATTAAAGTTTTTGAAGAGAGGACCTATAGCCTCCATCGTTCGTCCATAGGTAGCACATGGTGGTTCTGACCCCTAAGAAGGGACTTCATTATGTACTAGGTTGGATCTCCACGTGGATAAGGTATTTTAATATGATTTATCATTGCACACCCCTGGATGGTGATTATAAATCATGAATAAAATATTGAAACGCTAGTTATACACTCAAGTTGATTTTATTGTTAACCTCCCTTAGGAGCTCTGTTAATAAAATTGATGGCCAAAGACACGATTATTAATACATGTTAGATCATACGGGTCCTTGATGGCATATATTAATCAGGAGAGGATCCGTGTTCCTAATTTAATTTGGTAAGTTTCCGCTAGATGGCTTGTAGAATTCTGAGTTGGGAATTATCGTTGTAAGGTTGTGATTTTTTTTCAAGGTTTTGACACATAAACACTTTTGTATATCTTGCATGATTGTGTTATCTTACTAAATTATTATGGTATGTTTGCTTATGTTTGGTATATGATTCTTTAATATAGATTAAAAATGTCTAAAAGCACTTTATCTTCGATACTCGATAAAAACCAATTAACCAGTGAGAACTATAATGATTGGAAACAGAAACTGAACATCATTTTGTCCTTTGAGAAACTAAAATTTGTGCTGACAGCTCCGTGTCCTCCCTAGCCCACGAGAGATTCTACCAATGAGCAAATCTAAGTTTATGACCGTTGGAAAGATGCTAATGTTCAGGCTCGCTATTATGTTATGGCCAGCATGAATAACGTATTGCAGGCTTAATATGAAGATTATGAGACTGTGAAGCAGATCTTGGATAATCTTGAGGACATGTTTGGAGGCAAGACTCTAAGAAAACGACAATGGGCTCTTCAAAAACTTCTAAATTGCAAACAAAGGCTGGGGACATCTGTGAAGGAGCATATAATGTTGGTCATGGGTTACCTCATTGAGGCTTAAACCAATGGAGCTAACATTGATGCTGATACACAAATAACTATGAGCTTTGAGACTCTATCTAAGGAGTTTATCCCTTTTAGAGCTTCATTTAATTTAGACAATAAAAGGGATATGACCTTGAATAAGTTAATGAAGCAGTTACAGGAGTTTGAAAATCTGATCAAGGAACTTCTGCTGGTGGTGAGGCTAACTTGGCAGCTGCCTCTAGTTCCAATCCCAACCCTAGGAATGGAAAGAAGCAATAGGCTAAGAACGAGAAGTCTTTTGTTCCTGCAAATGGCAAAAACAAGAAGACGAAAAAGAAGAACTCGAAGAAGCTCAAATGCTTTTTCTGTGGGAAAGTCAGGTACATAGAGAAGAATTACAAGGACTTCCTTTCCCGATGAGGTAGGTGTGATCTTCAGGTTGTTAAAACTTGTTTGGTTAAGGCATCCAGTGACACTTAGGTCATAGATTCTGGAGCAACTAATCATGTTTGTGTTTCTCTATAGGGGTTCAAAGAAACAAAAAGTCTGCGACATGGAGATTTCATACTTCGGATGGTCGATGGATCCTTAGTGTTGGCCACATGAAGACTTCACCCTTAAATGTATCAAAGGGTAACATCTAAAATTTATGTTAGTACGCATGCCGGTGTATCAGAGACATGACTTTTAATAGCATAGACTTGTTATTCATAGATACATAATTCATAGCTCCTTTTTAGGAGTTAATGATATCCTCTTATATGCATTATCCTGTAATTGGAAGACTAGAGCGCTCAACCATTTAGATAGATAGGTGTAAGAATGGTATATGGTCTTTAGATGGTAATTTTTCCAATGGTGAGATAATGGAGCGTAAGAGAAAAATAATTGAAAAGGTAAGAGAGAATTTATCCTTAAGCCGATTATGAATGTTCTATAGGGATACAATATATTATGATATGTCATGAAGACTTAGCTATTCGGGTTTCGTAATTCTATATAGTTCAAGAGTGTAGCTCTAAGATTTTAGTGGAGTAGTGTTAGAGTTAATAATTATGGAATGTATATCTAGGATATTGGGTTTCATAATTATCGGGAGCTTGAACTATATAGGTCGATCAGATCCACTATACTAACTTATAATAAATCCTGTAATGATACGTCGTGTTTTTCTTATAAATTAGGGACTTACGTTAAATTATTAGATTGGCTGAAACTCAATCGGATCAGATAATTTATGTCTGTTTATCAGTTAAATTAATTTTGTGGAAAATAAATTCAAGATAAACTTCTTCAATTATTGAGAATATTTATTTTTCTTGAGATTATCTAAATATGGATGTTTTAATTAGATAACTTCTCTATTGGATTTTTGGAATTAAAACTGAGGCTTTATCCAAAGAATTTCAGGTGGAAAATAAAAGATTTGTGGGCATCATTTATCACAAGTTCAGTAGGCCGATCTTCAGGTTCGGCCTGCTGATCTACCATTTCGGCTTACCGATCGAACGATAATCTGATCACGCGTTTTTATGCAATTTTATTATATATTGATCTAGATTCGAATTTTTGAGGCCTTATTTGATAAGGAGTAACCATGGGAACTACCTCTATAAACAGAGAGTGAGACTTAAAAGTTATTTAGATCAGTTGAGATATCAAGAGTGAGCACTCTATACTGTGAGTCTCTAAAACTCCCGTAAAGAGCTATTGTTCATAAATCATGAGTGGTAGTTCTAGGTATTTCTTTATTGGTTAGAAGTAGAGTCATCAGGTGTTGGAAAAATAGTACACAATGGAAATTACAAAATTTTTTATACCAAAGCATTTTTTAAAACACAAGTTTCACACGTAATGTGTATAAATTAACCAGATTTTACTAACTTGTTAATGCTGAAGAGCTCCTTGCAATTTGTAAAGAGAAAGGCATTCCAAAAGAGCCTCAATCAATTGGTCTTCCCGGATGACTCTTCTTCCAACCAATTGAGAAAACCCAAAACTACGGTTCGTGATTTGTGAACAATAGCTCTCAGGAGAGTTTCAAAGACTCACAAAAAGAGTGCTCACTCTAGATTTCTCAACTAATCTAAATAACTTATGAGTTTCACTCCCTATTTATTGAGATTGGGCCTAGCGGCTAGTCGTTATTAGCTATGGCCTCAAAAATTCGCATCTGGATCAATATATGATAAAATCGAGTAAAAATACATTATCAGAATCATTCGGTCGACAGGTCAAACTGGTAGATCGGCCTACTGAACTTTCTCATCAACAGGCCAAACCTGAAGATTGGCCTGCCAAACTTGAAGATTGGCCTGCCAAACTTACGATAAATGATCCCTGTGAATCTTTTATTTTCCATCTGAGATTATTTGGATAAAGCCTCAGTTTTAATTCAAATAACCAAATAAAGAATTTATCTGATTAAAACAACTATATCTTGATAATCTCTAGGAATATAAATATTCCTGATAATTCAACAAGTTTATCTTGAATTAATTTTCCACAAAATTAATTCAACCAATAAATAGACATGAATTATCTAATCCTATCGAGTTTCAGCCAATCTAATAATTTAATATAAGTCAACAATTTATTAGAAAAGCAAGTCGTATCGTTACAAGATTTATTATGAGCTAGCACAGGGGACCTAATGGACCTATATAGTTCAAGTTCTCGATAATTATAAAACCCAATGTCCTAGATATACATTCCATAATTATCAACTCTAACGCTACTCCACTAAAAGCTTAGAGCTACACTCTCGAACTATATAAAATTACGAAGCCTAAATAGTTAAGTATCTATGACAATATCATAATGTGTCGTATCGCTATATGATTATCTATAATCAGCTTAATGATAAATTCTGTCTTACTTTCTCGATTATTTTTCTCTTACGTTCCATTATCTCACAATCAAAAAACTTACCATCCAAGGATAATATACCATTCGGTTCTACATATGTATCTAAATAGTTGTGCACTTTAGTTTTTCAATTACAGGACAACGCATATAAGAGGATATCATTGACTCTTAAAAAGGAGCTATGGATTACATATCTTTAAATAATAAGTATATGCTATCAAGAGTCATGTCTCTAACGTAGCATTATGCATGCCATCATTAAATATGGATGTCATCTTTTGATACATCAAAAAACATAAGTCAAGACAATGGGCCTACTATTCATCTCAGGGTTAAGATATAACATATATAATTGTCTAAAGTGAATTGATTTGCCAAGGCATAATTATTAATCCAAATCAATTACACTTTATGTCCCAATCTAATACATCGTCACTTACGAAACTGTACCAATATTTCTATTCGTAGAGTCCACCTCCGATGGCCAAGATAATCTATCTCTCGCTAGGAATATTGACAACATAACAATTTTTGCATGAATAAAGTGCCCAACTTTATTCCATCAATTGCAGATCTTATGATTAGACCTTCACCTTTAGAATCATGTCTTTTGCATAATCTGTCTATCATATGCCTAATTCTAAAGGTTTAGATTGATAGTCTTAGACTTTTGTTTACTTATTATACATCCAACAAATATGAATGTAAAGAAGACAACAATTTGGTATATGAATAAACTCTTTATTAATAAAAATGACTCCAAAAACATGTTGCATTTTTCTCCATAGGGCATACATGTCTAATAGTGTCCCGCTTGCACTAAGTGAGTAAATATGACAAATCTCGCATCCCCATAGCTTCCACATGCCATTTGAAAACTCTCGCAGTTAGTGTCTTCGTGCATGGATCAACTAAATTGTCCTCGGCTGCAATTTTACATATAGCAACAAGCCCTGCTTTTACGAGGTCCTTTATCACATGATACTTTTGATCAATATGCTTACTTTTCTTATGAAATCTTGTTTCCTTAGCATTAGCAATTACTGTAATGTTATCACAATACAATGATACTATCTTATCCATACTAGGAACTGATGAGATTTAGAAAATGCACTTTTCTTAACGTTAAAATCAAACATTTTGTATTAATATTTTTCATAAAACTCCTCAATTATAGCAATTTAGTGATAAATAGTGTTTTAGTGTCTTAGTGTGAAAATGTGTTTAAAAATGTGTTTTTAATGTGTTTTTATATTTTATAGTATTTTTGGTAATTTTTAGAGTCGTTTTGGTGCGTTAAATATGTGCTTAATCTATAAATAGTTAAAACCGTAAAAATAGTATTGTGTGATTTTATTTTGAGTCTTAATGTGTTTGATAGTTGTTTTAAGTTTGTAAATATGTCCTACTATATTTTTAGTAATTTCTAAAAATATTTCCAAGTTATAAAAAGCATATCTGTGCTAAACCGAAAAAAGACTAGAAATTTTAAAAGTTTTTATCTATTTTTAATTAATTTTATGTGTTTTAATGTAAAATAAATATTCTTAATATCTTTGTAAATATTATGTTTGTAAAATAATTAATTTTAGTGTGTTTCTGAATCTTAGATTTAAAATATGGAGGAAAAACAAAGCAAAACGGCACAAAAACGGACAAAATCGGATATCAAATGCATTAAAAACAATTAAAAAAATCTATTTTGTATATGGAGGACACTTGGCAAAACAAGGAGCATCCGATGAACTGCCAAACGATCGTGACCATTTGAAGAAGAGGATGTGTGTCAGCATGTCATCCATTATGTAAGCGAGTCTCAGTAGTACGGTCCACGTGTCGATTCGCGATTCGCGCGTACATTACAACAGCTGACAAGTCACATGCGTGTCAGAGGGTAATTCGGACAGTTTCAGTTTGTGTGCAATCATGTCCACTATTCTTGTCCTTTTGTCCGTCAGATCTACATACTTTGACTAATCCAACGGTCTATATTTGCTGTCCCACTAGTCCCATTTTATTTATTGAATTTCGGCCTTTGGATCGCAAAATTAACGGTCCAGATCGTGCTTGTTTCAGTACTGCCAGCCGTCGAGAAGTAGGGGATTTCGAACGAATTCTCAAATAATGAACAAGGGAATCTCATGTGAAAAAAAAGGGGAAATTTTTGGATATTTTGATATGAATTTTTCAACAAAACCATAGTAAAAAAATTATAAAAAAATGGATGAATAGTAGTTTTTAGGCTCTATAAATATCGGGCCTTTGATGCCCGGTTCTACAATTCCTCCCCTACGTAGTGAAAAACACCGCTGTCCAAATAGTTAGTCTTTTATATTCGTTGTTATTTCAGTTTTTAGTCTAGTTTCTTGTAAAATATTTCCCAGTTTATGTTGTAAAATTATGTTTAATAATATCAATTGTATTTTATTAAATATGATTTTTTAAATACCTTTTTAGCTGAAAGGAGAGGGAAAAATTCTGGCAAAATTATCTTAAATATTTTTGGTTTTTCTTAGTTTTCTAAGCAGTTGTAATGCCAAATATTTTCTTAGAAAACTTAGAATTTCAATATTTTCTTAGCTAGAACTCTGCCAAAATTACAATTTTGATTTATCGACGACATAAACTGGTACGGATAATGCTTGCGAGGACCTTGATTACTCGTAGACAAAGGATGGCTCGGTAAATGTTTAACTTACTATCTTGGTTGTTATTTTAATTAAGTTATGTTGAAATGCTACCTATTTATTATGTTGTGTTTTTGCTACATCATAGACATAGAATGGCACAATAAATGCTTGATAACTCTTGATTTATTGTCGACATAGGATTGCATAGTGTATACATAAACCAACTAATAAATAAAAAGAAAAATTAAAATATATTTAAGATAATTATCAGAACGAAACCTTTAAACCTCAGCCTAATTATTATTGCTGTTTTATTTCTTTGAATTGCTGTTCATTACTTTGCTTAAGTTATTTTAAATTGTCTACACTTATTGTTAAAGTTTCATTTTAATTTTGTCTACATTTCTTGTTATTAAAGTTCTAAATTATTAAAAACAAAGTGTGAAAAATACTGTAAAAATGTGCAAATATTGTAAATATATTCTGTGAAAAATAAATATTAATTCTCAAATTTTTCATCTTAAATAAAAAGAAAAAGTTAATATAATATATGTACTAGAACTGAATAAATCCTTCCCTGTGGATTCAACCTCGGATTCACCGAGTAAATATTACTTGAGACAACCTTATACTTAGGGTTAATTTAGAATGCGTTAATAGACTTGAGATCAAGTTTTTGGCACCGTTGCCGGGGAACGGTATTGTTTTCAGTGCAGTATATTATTGTATGATATATTTTCTTTTTCCTTTTCTTTTACGTATTACTAACTTTTCTTCTTTTGTTAATATTTTCTGTTTTACAGGTGTTAAGTACTGTTCATGTAGAAATCTACATGCGTTTTTTGGTAAGTTACTATTTATGTAATAGTAGTTACTATTCACGTTACCATTTTACTATTAAAAAAATTAAAAAATAATAAAAAAAATAAAAAATCTATAAATCTAAAAACCATAAAAATTTTATTTTCTTTCTTTTCTTCTATAAAATATTTATTTTGCTAGTTTTAGGTTTTGTTTTAGGTTTTTGCCCTAGAAATAAAACTTCATAAAATTTTAGATCAGGTGTTCCATAATACTTAATAAATAAATTATGTTTTTGTAAAAAGTATTTTTTGAGAAAGTTCTGTCAGGGTTTGGTATTGGTTCGAAATTCCTTCCTATAACCAGTCTACTTTTAGAGATTCTCCCAACACTAGTCATTTGTAACGCCCCTAAATTTTAAAGTAAGGTTAGTTATGTTAAGCTTAATTATTAAGTGTGCTTGTGTAAATTTTGTCGTTAATTTTAGTCATTTAAAGATTTTATTGTATTTGTTATATCTAAAGTTTGATTTTTGGTTTAAAAATATAAAATGATATTTTTATCCCACATTTTCCCCTTATTTACGAAAATGCCCTTGGAGCTTTTCTTTTCTTTTTCTTTTTTCTTTTTCCCTTTCCTTTTTCCCTTCATTTTCACGCTCTCTTTCTTTTCCCTCTCTTTCTCGTTTCACTCGATGCTCTCTCTCTTTCTCTCTAAAAATTTTCAAACTCAAGTGCTTTGCCATTGATTTGAGGCCAATGATTAAAGTTTAAATCATCAAGTTTTCATCCAAAAACGCTATTAAAGGTTAGTTTTTTCTATTTCTTAAAATTTCAAAGTTTAGATTTCAATTTTTCAAATTTTATTTGATTGTTGAATTGAGCTTCATTGAGCTTAGATAATGTTTAATCTAAGCTTATAGGACTTATTTTACTATAAATCTATGCTTTATTTGAACAAAAATTAGTTTAATCAAATTTTTACATTTGTCTTAGATTTTTAAATTTAATGTGAAATTGAGTTTAAATTTGGGGAAAATTGTTCAAACTTGTTCTATTATGAATTCCTACGCTTTCTATATGATTTTCATGATCTAGGAATTGAAAAACAGGTTTTAATTTGAGATTTGGAGCTTGGGAAGGTCGAGACTCGAAGTCTCGGGTTCCCTGATTTTGCCAGTTTAGCAGGCCGAACTTGATCTTCGGCAGGCCGGATTCATGTGTTCGGCAGGCCGGATTCATGTGTTCGGCAGGCCGGATTCATACTATCGGCAGGCCGAACTTGGAAATGTTTGGCCGACCGGACTTGTTTTTTCGGTAGGCCGAACTGTGCAGTTTGATAGGCCGGACCAGGGAATTCGGCAGGCCGATTGTAGATTTGGAAAATTGTATTTTTCTTCCATTTTTAATGTTTAATGATTCCGAAATGTTTCAAAAAGGATTATAATTTTGTACCATGATTATTTTGAGTCAAAATGGCACATTGATAATTAAACTAACATAATGATATTTTTTGAAAGTAATTTATGATTTTAAATGCAGTTTTTAAGGTTTCAAACATATATGGAGCATACGTTGGATTTTATTTGGAGCTCACGTTATTAGATTTCAAATGAGGTAGGACATTTTCATCCCTTCCTTTGGTAGCCCTTTTAAACTGTTTTGGCCAAAGTTTATTTCTTACGTGTTTCCTTTTAATAAAAATTTCTGTTTTTCATTTAGAAGAATTATATTTTGATATTCTTTCCAAATTCCAAAACCCATATGGTGATATTTTATCAAGTTTCATTCAAGTAAGTATTTATTGATTTTGTTAAGATCTAGAGATTAGTTAACGAATGATATTTTTATTTATAACTGTTATTTTAAAATAACTTGTTTTCAACTAATTATCCTACTGAGCCTTCCGTTTACGTTTTTCCTATTTTTAAATATCTCCTTCCAAGTTTTAAAGAGGGAAGAAGGTCCTAGGATCGGAACCTGGCTCTTGGGATTAAAATGGTATTTTCTATGTAACTGTGGTATGATACGTGTACTGTACAACTTGTCCTGATGTCGTTGATGATGTCACTTTCGCCTTTGTGAGTCCCACCACGTCATTTATTTCAAAGGCGATGATTTTCAGTATTTTTTTGTATTATTATTATTATTAATGCTATTTGTATTTTATTTACCTATCTAACTTCGTGGCTAGCTTCCACGTGATGGTGAATGAGAATGAGATCTCGGCCCCACCTTTGTGGTATTCACGTGATGGTAACTGCCGATGATATCATTTATTTCTAATGATATTTATTTTAAATAAGAAATCTACTTAATTCATTTATTTTCGACATATCTTTATTTATTTTTCTGTCTATTTACATTAATTTTCATTTTATTTACCTAAAACTACTGACCCCCTCCTCAGGGCGTCACATCATTCCAGGAATGTTGTTCTGTCAAGGATATTGGTTCTTAAGGAGCCTTAGCACCACCAATCTTTCTTGAGGACATTCTTGAAAAATATAATTCACAAATTCCACAAAATCAATAAGGCAGATACTTTTCATTCACTACTTTATTCTCCTTGAGTAAAGAAAAGATTAGTATCTATCTATAAAATTTTGTAAATATTTAAGCAATTTATATGCTAGTTTGGTTTTGTAAGTCTAAAAGTCATAGATTAGTTAGGAAAAGCTTAGAACCACCTTTAGTCTCTGTTGTGTTTTCAAATTCACCAAAAATGACTGATGATGAAAGTGTTCATAATGAAAATATTGTTAATCAACAATCATCAATCCTATTGTCTGCTCAATGAGAAATTGTTTGCAACGACCATAATGCCCATCACTTTAGGTTTAAACCTGGAATGATCAACTTGCTTCCCAATTTTCATGGCTTAGAATCTGAAAACCCATATTTGCACTTTAGAGAGTTTGAAGATGTTTGTGCTACCTTCACTGACTAGGAAGTTTCAAATGAAATTGTTAAGCTTAAGCTTTTTCCTTTTTCTTTGAAAGACAAAGCTAAAACTTGCCTTACCTCTTTAAAACCTAGGTCAATATATACATGGCAAGAAATGTAAATTGAGTTTCTAAAAAATTCTTTCCAATACATAAGACCAATGCTTTGAAAAAACAAATTCAAAATTTTTCCTAAAATACAAAAGAAGTTTATTTCCAATGTTGGGAACGATTTAAACATTTGTTGAATTCTTGTCCACATTATGGTTTTGAAAAATGGTGTTACATTAGTTTCTTTTATGAAGGTTTAACTCCTGAAACCCATCAATTTGTTGAAACAATGTGTAATGGAGAATTCCTTGATAAAGAACGTGATGAAGCGTTAGATTTTCTTAATAACTTTGCTAAAAACTCTCAATATTGGCAACATAGTAATTCTAATGGTTCAATTAGATCTAATCTTGCTAATACTTAAAGAGGTGTCCATCAACTTAGTCAAGAAAATGATCTAAATGCTAGAATTGCATGTTTGGCTAAAAAGATTGAAGCCATGGAACATAGGAATGTCCAAGAACCCAAAATTGAAATTTTGTATAGTGTTTGCCAAACTCTAGGACACTCAACTTATGAATGCCCAATTTTTAAAGAAGAGTCCCATGAACAGGTAAATTACACAAATCAATTGGATCCACCTAGAAAGCCATTTCCATCCCCACATTCTGACACTTACAATTCACAATGGAGAAACCATCCCAATTTCAGTTAGAAATGATCAACCGTAACAACAATATCAACCACCACCACCATCACTTCCACCACAAAATTCTCAAGGTCATCCACCATTTCAACAACAATCTCAAAATCCACAATTTCTATCAAATTCTCAAAATTTTCAAAGGCCTCCACAAAATTTTTCTAAAATCTCTAATCTCGAGTCAAAACTCTTGAAGACACTTTGCAAGCTTTCATTCAAGCTCAAAAATCATTCATTCAAAAAGAGGAAGTTCATAACACTCACACTTCTTAAGACACTCATGAAATTAAAGAATCCATTTCTAAACTCAATTCTTCCCTTCGCATTCAAGAAAAAGGCAAATTTCCTGCTTAACCTGTACATTATCCATCTGAAAATGAAGTTGCTTCCTCTAGTTCACAATCACAACAAGAAACTATTAATTTTGTCATAATTCTTCGAAGTGGAAAAGTTGTTGATAAGACTTATCCTTCAAAAGATCAGAAGATTAATTCAACTTTGAAAAGTGATGATAAAATTAATAGTGATGAGGAAAATTCTAAAAAAGAAAAAAGTGTTTTGAAAGAGAAATTTGTTCCAAAGGTCCCATTTCCTCAAGCTTTGCTTTCAAAAGAGAAGTTTGACAAAAATGCTGAAATTTTTGAACTGTTCAAACAAGTCAAAATTAACATTCCACTTTTAGATGCAATCAAACAAGTCCTATCTTATACTAAATTTTTGAAAGATTGTTGTTCAATTAAAAGAAAGCATAATGTGACTAAAACTGCATTTTTAACTGAGAATGTTAGTTCTATCATTCAACATGATTCATTATTGAAATACAAAGATCTTGGTTATCCCACAATTTCTTGTATCATAGGAAATACTCAATATGAACATGCTTTATTAGACCTTGGTGCTAGTGTTAACCTTTTACCTTATTTTGTTTATCAGCAATTAGGTTTAGGTGAACTAAAGCCAACTTTTGTCACACTTCAGTTAGCTGATCGATCTATAAAAATTCCAAGAGGTGTTGTTGAGGATGTGTTAGTCCAAATTGATAAATTTTACTACCTAGTAGATTTTATTGTTTTGGATAACAACTGGTCACAAATTCAAATGTTCAAATTCCAATCATTTTAGGTCGTCCATTTCTTGTAACTTCTAATGCTTTAATTAATTGTAGAAATGGAATACTAAAATTGTCTTTTGGAAATATGACTATAGAATTCAACGTTTTTAACATGGCATAATCACCTTCTGGAAAGTGTGAAGTGAACTTTGTTGAGAGCAATACTTCTGGAACATTTGTTGATCCTTTGGCTGATTTGGCTAATTCTTTTGACTCGAATGTTCCACCCAAAGTTGATAATCATCCTTTGAATGTTTTTGATGACCAAACTCTTGAAGCTGTAAATTCAAGTTTTGAAGCTAAATGTGAAAATGAAATGTTTAAAGAAGAACTTGAAGATGAGGTAATGGGTGACACTATGGATGATCTCATGTATGATCTTATAGATGAAAAAGAATTTTGGCAAAGATTCTTTGCAGCAGTTGGCAACTTAACTTTTTGGGAGTGCTATCTTTTGGGAAGGTTTAGAGCAAATCTTCCAACAATCATCAACATTGACGATTCCGACTCCAAATCTGAAACTGAAATCATAGTTGTAGATTAATGTTTGTATTTATGTTTTTGTTTTTGTATGTTGCATCTTTACTCTCTTTGTTTTTCCTAAAAATTAGAAAAATAATTTCAAAAATTCATTAAAATAGTAGAAATTATGGAGGTTATAATCAACAAGATTAGTTGATACTTTTCTATCAACAGCCTCTAGAAACGCATTTT
Source organism: Artocarpus hirsutus (assembly GCA_946598075.1). NCBI lineage: Eukaryota > Viridiplantae > Streptophyta > Magnoliopsida > Rosales > Moraceae > Artocarpus > Artocarpus hirsutus. The sequence goes on along the minus strand of CAMOHE010042936.1, from coordinate 10,493 downwards.
AATGAAATGATTTTCAATGAATTTTTCTGAATGTTAGAATTTTGTAAATAATTAAAAAAAAACATAAAAATTGAAAAACTCAAAAACACAAAAATATTTTCATTTTTGAGTAATCTGTTTGGTTACTTTTCCTTAGCCCATTTTGGTTTAGCCCGTTATTGTTGTGTATTATGTCACATGTGTCTGTACAGTCTTCCCCGTGTCTAAACAATAATTCACCCCTTATCTATAAAATCCATAACTATGCATTTAAGCTAAAAAATCTTTGTTCTTTCTCTTTCTAAATTTCTCGTTTTCTTTCTAACTCTCGAATTATCTCTGTCTTCTTGCTAAAATTCTTAGAAATTCTCCAAAACTCTTTCAAAGTTTTTCAATATTTCAAACACTTTTTCCAGAAAATCTTTAAACTCCTTTTCTTTTGCTTCCACAAAAATCTCCCCAATTCTCTCTCAAACTCTCTTTCAAAATTTTCAATTCACTCTCAAGAATCTCTCCGTTTCTTTCAAGTCATGGATCCTAAATATGAGCACCTAAAGAAATATTTCCCTTCACTTTCTCAAAGAGAAATCATAAAGAAGTATAAACCTAGAGTCACTCATCTTTGGGTACTTTCACGTTTTAAACTTCTTTAGGATATCAAGATGTACATAGAAGGTCTTATTCATCCAAGTGATGTAAATAATGTAGGTTTGCCTGGTATGGATACAAGTCTATATGCTAGAAAAAGAAGAGCTTGTCGTATGGAATCAAAATGTCATAAATGTTCTCGTCAAACTTGTTTTGGAAAATGTCCTTCACCCGGTTTCGTATCATAAATAGGGAATATAAAATTCAGTTTTGTAAAAATGGTCTTAGGAATGAAAACTTAGAAGATCTCTGAGTTTCTCTTACGTCGCATCCAAGTGGATACATTTGGGGGGCTATGAAATAACTTTGGCCTCAATTTCATGTAGAAAAGGAACTCCTTGGGAATCTAATGCTAAAAGACCCAACTGTTTAGCTTGCGAAAATGTTTAATGGAAAGCAGACTCAAGATCCTTCTACTTTAGAACAAGGTCTGTAAAGTATTTTTTTTCTTCGTTTCTTTGTGTGTTTGTCTCCAAAAAAAAAATCATAAAAGAAAATTAAAGAAAAACTGTTGAAAATTTATTCGAAATATGATCATGGTTTTAATGAAAAATCATCAGAACAGCTGACTAACGAAATTTTTGGAAACGCATTTTGATGAACAAAAGTTTTCTTTAACTCATTCTCGAATAGAATTTCATCAACAAAAAGATTTTTGTTTTGTGTGATTTTTATAGTAGTTGTAATTGTACTGTTTATCTTTTAATAATAATATTTTGACTTTTCTTCTTTTGTCAGATGTATAATTTTCTTCTGTAGGTATCTTGTGTGTCGTGTAAGATAAGCTTTGCTTTGATTTTTAAAATTTAGTCCCATTCATTAAAAGTTGTACAGTAAAGTCTAGTTTGTCAAAAGGTAAATAATTTTGTCAGATAAAAAATTTCAAAAAGTTCTATCTATCTGTCCTTATCTATCATTGTAGCTGTCTTTACTTAATTGTATCCAACGTTCTTCTTAGGTGTGTATAAAATCCCTTTAGTTCTTAAGTTTTCCTTAGAGCGGATTTGCCATTGCTAGTTGGAAATTGTTAGGACTACACTCTAAACCTGTTGGTTTGTTAAATATAAATGGTTACTTTGACAGTTTGCTTAGTTTTTTAGATCGTGCTATGGAACAAAGATTTCTTGAGGAGTCAGGAAGAAAGATTCTTATCTCTGTCCCTATTGTAGAGGAATTGCTCGAAAAAATGCAATTTATTGATCCTGAGGTGAACACTGCAACATCAAAGTTTTGCAGAAAATGCAAACGAGATTTGGATCTTTCTCTCTAAACTCTATCTCTTTTAGTTTTACCTATAGCATCATTGTTTATGTTTTTGTTTTTGTGTTTGTCTTTGAATAACCGCTCTTGTAAATATATGTTGTTACTCTTCCTACTTTATCTTGTTAAATATTGGGAACAGTGTTCAATTTAGGTTGGGGGAGAGGGTTGTGTCAATTTTTTTTGTGATTGAATCTAGGACTAGTTTTCAAAACCAAGCGAAAAAAAATAAATAAAAAGTGTGCTGTTTATAAGATTTTAAGATTCATGTGTTCCTAGGTCGAGATGACTGAGTAAAGGATTTGTCTTGAAAGGCGTCTCGATAATGGTTCGAAAATGAAGCCTTTGTGTTTGTAAATTTTCATCTTTGCATTTTTCTCCTTGTCTAGCATGCAAGTTTGAAGATGGCTAAGGTAAGGAATACTTAATATTCTTGAAACGCATCTTCACTTTGGTAGAAATAGTTGAGTAATAGAGTGACTAGCATTCTTGAAATGTATTTCTACATGATTGTAAAAACTATGTGTTTGCATTGCATTTGATTATTTAAAAAAAACTTAAAAAAAATTAAAAAAAATTCCAAAATCTAAAAATATTTTCAGTGATTTGCCTCTTGTTCGATGACGATATCAAGATTATAGCATTTTCATGACTTAAGGTGAATTTTAAATATTATTTAAGTTTATGTTAGTTTCTCTAGTTTGCCTTATATTTAGGTTGAAATTTTCCCAAAATTTGAATACTTAATCTTACACTATGATTTGTTATATTAATTTAGAGACTGTTTATGTTAATATAATTTGGTTAATTTTTATAAAACCTTATAACTTGTTTAAATCCTTCTTGAGGTGAAATCCTAGATAACACTAAGTTATAGATATAATTTAGGCCATCTTTGGAACATTTGGGCCTTTCAAGCCTACCTAAAGATATTTTATATTCCTAGTTAACCCATTGTGCTTAATGTTTTCTTTTCTTTGTTACCCACATATTTAGCCTAGCCTTTTTAATTCATAATCATTTTCTTTTACCCTTCACTCATAAGGCATTTGTTCTTTCAAGTGTAATCGGATTTATCCCAATGTTATGAAAGGTTGGGATGAGTTAAGAATATTTGTTACATTTGTAAAATATGTAAGTTTATTGTAACTCTTTAGTTATTTTGTATTTTAGTAAAAAAAAAAAGAAAAAAAATGAATGAAAAAAAATTGAAAAAGAAAAAAAGTTAAATAAAAAGTGGTTGACAAAGGAAATTTCATTTCAAGTTTGGAATTGTAAACTTTGGGAATTAGATTGCACATTTTAAGGTTTGAAATTTTTGTAAATGTCATATGGGTGAATCAAGCCTCAAATATATCATTCATCCTATCTTTGACCCAAGCCTTGCATTACAAACTAAATAAAGTCCTAAAGGTCTTTAACAAGGTGTTATTCTACATTAGTGAAGAGAGGAATGAAAAACAAACTTATAAGAATTTATTTAAATAAATTAAGTTATATTAATGTAAATTTATTGAGTTAATATGCATTGATTAGTAATAGAAATTCACACATACACAAGAAAATTCATCTTAAATATTTGACATACTCTAGAAATGAATTATAACTTAATTAATATTTACATTTTTACTTTGAGACATGAATATGAAATAAATCCTAAGGAAAATCAGTGAGGAATCACTAGCTTTTTAGAAAAAAAAATCAAAAACCTTTTGTCTGTTTTAAGTTTTATCGCTTTAATTGCTCAGGACTAGCAATAAGCTGGTTGGGGGTGTGATGGGACTTAAAAAATGCACTTTTCTTAACGTTAAAATCAAGCCTTTTGCTTTAATATTTTTCATAAAACTCCTCAATTATGGCAATATAGTGATAAATAGTGTTTTAGTGTCTTAGTGTGAAAATGTATTTAAAAATGTGCTTTTAATGCATTTTTATGTTTAATGATATTTTTGGTAATTTTTAGAGTCATTTTGGTGTATTAAATATATGCTTAATCTATAAATAGTTAAAACCATAAAAATAGTATTGTGTGATTTTACTTTGAGTCTTAATGTGTTTGATAGTGTGTTTTAAGTTTGTAAATATGTCCTACTATATTTTTAGTAATTTCTAAAAATATTTCCAAGTCATAAAAATCATATCTGTGCTAAACCGAAAAAAGACTAGAAATTTTAGAAGTTTTTATCTATTTTTAATTAATTTTGTGTGTTTTAATGTAAAATAAATATTTTTAATATTTTTGAAAATATTATGTTTGCAAAATAATTAATTTTAGTGTGTTTATGAATCTTAGATTTAAAATCTGGAAAAAAAACCAAGCAAAACGGCACAAAAACGGACAAAATCGGACATCAAATACATAAAAAACACTTAAAAAATCAATTTTGTATATGGAGGACACATGGCGAAACAAGAAGCGTCCGATGAATTGCCCAAACGATCGCGACCGTTCAAAGAAGAGGATGCATGTTAGCATGTCATCCATTACGTCAACGAGTCTTAGTAGTGCGGTCCATGTGTCGAACCGTGATTCGCGCATACATTACACACGCCGACAAGTCACACGCACGTCAGAGGGTAGTTTAGACAACTTCGGATTGTGTGCAATCATGTCCACTATTCTCGTCCTTTTGTTCGTCAAATTTGCATACTCTGACTAATCCAACGATCTACATTTATTGTCCCACTGGGCCCATTTTATTAAGTGAATTTTGGCCTTTGGGTCGCAAAATTAACAGTCCAGATCGTGCCTGTTTTAGTACTGCTAGCAGCCGAGAAGTAAGGGATTTCAAACAAATTCTCAAATAACGAACAAGGGAATCTCATGTGAAAAAAAAGGGGAAAATTTTGGATATTTTGATCAAATTTTTCAACAAAGCCACAGTAAAAAATTTATAAAAAAATGGATGAATAGTAGTTTTTTGGCTCTATCAATATCAGGCCTTTGATGCCCGGTTCCGCAATTCCTCTCTACACAGTGAAAAACACTACTGTCTAAATAGTTAGTCTTTTTTATTTGTTGTTATTTCAGTTTTTAGTCTAGTTTCTTGTAAAATATTTCCCAGTTTATGTTGTAAAAATTATGTTTAATAATATCAGTTGTATTTTATTAAATATGATTTTTTAAATACCTTTTTAGCTAAAGGGAGAGGGGAAAATTCTGGCAAAATTGCCTTAGATATTTTTGGTTTTTCTTCGTTTTCTAAGCAGTTGTAATGTCAAAATATTTTCTTAGAAAACTTAGGATTTTAATATTTTCTTAGCTAGAACTCTGCCAAAATTACATTTTTGATTTATCGACGACATAAACTGGTACGGATAATGCTTGCGAGGACCTTGATTACTCATAGACAGAGAATGGCTTGGTAAATGTTTAACTTACTATCTTACTTGTTATTTTAATTGAGTTATGTTGAAATGCTACCTATTTATTATGTTGTGTTTTTGCTACATCATAGACATGGAATGGCACAATAAATGTTTGAAAATTGATTTATTGTCGACATAGGATTGCATAGTGTATACTTAAACCAACTAATAAATAAAAAGAAAAATTAAAATATATTTAAGATAATTGTCAGAATGAAACCTTTAAACCTCAGCCCTGTTATTATTCCTGTTTTATTTCTTTCAATTGTTGTTCATTACTTTGCTTAAGTTATTTTAAATTATCTGCACTTATTGTTAAAGTTTCATTTTAATTTTGTCTACATTTCTTGTTATTAAAGTTTCAAATTATCAAAAACAAAGTATGAAAAATGCTATAAAAATGTGTAAATATTGTAAATATATTCTGTGAATAATAAATATTAATCCTCAAATTTTTCAGCTTAAATAAAAAGACAAAGTTAATATAATATATGTACTAGAATTGAATAAATCCTTCCTTGTGGGTTTGACCTCAGATTCACTGAGTAAGTATTACTTGAGACAACCTTATACTTGAGGTTAATTTAGAATGCATTAATAGACATGAGATCAGGAACTATCTTAAGGTCTTCAAGGAACTTGCACAGCCACACTGCTTCTTTTGAAGCATCACTAGCTGCTACATACTTCGCCTCCTTCGTTGAATCCATAGTGCAATCTTGCTTGACACTTCTCCAAACAATGGCACCACCACCTAGAGTAAATACAAAACTAGTAGTCGATCTACTCAAATCCGGACAGGATTGGAAATCCAAATCTGTGTGTCCTAGAGGTGTTAAATCCTTACCTGAATATACAAACATATACCCTCAAGTCTTTCTCAGGTACTTGAAAATATGCTTGACCGCAACCCAATGGTTTGGTCCTGGATCTGACTGAAATCGACTTACTATCCCGACTGCATAACTAATATTCGATCATGTGTAAAGCATGGCATACATGAGACTACCCACTGCCGAAGCATAAGGCACCTTCTTCATGTATTCTCTTTCTTCATCAGACTTTGGAGATTCTTTCTTAGAAAGAGCAATTCTAGACCTTGATAGTTGCCCACCTTTTTTGAAATCCTACATTGTAAACCTTTTGGGAATTTTATCTATGTAGCTTACATGGGATAAAGCTATCATTCTGTTCTTCTTATCTCAAAAAATCTTGATACTAAGAACAAAATTAGCTTCACCTAAGTCTTTCATGTCAAACTGCTTAGTCAACTATAATTTGACCGATGAGAACACCCCAACATTATTGCCAATTAACAGAATGTCATCTACATAGAGCATTAAAAAAATCACCTTCCCATCCTTATGTGTTTGTAAACACATGGTTTGTCCGTATTTTGTGTGAACCCATAAGTCTTGATCACTTGATTAAATCTTATGTTCTAAGAACAAGAAGCTTGCTTAAGTCTATATGTTGACTTTAGCAGCTTCCAAACCTTACTCTCTTGACCCTTAGTCTTGAACCCATCTAGCCATTCCATAAAAATGGACTCATCAAGATAGCCATTTAGAAAGGCTGTCTTGACATCCATCTGCCAAATCTCATAGTCAAGAGCGGCAGCTATGGACAAGAGAATGCAGATGGACTTAAAGCATAGCTACAGGCAAAAAGGTTTCCTTGTAATCGATTCCTTTCTTTTGCATGTATCCCTTAGCTACTAGTCTAGCCTTATCGGTTTTGACTTTTCCATCTACTCCTCTCTTCCTCTTATAGATCTACTTACACCCTATGGGTTTTACCCCTTCGGGAAGATCTACAAGCTCTTAAACTCGATAAGTCTTCATAGACTTTATCTCTGTATTTATGGCCTCTGTCCAGAGTTTCGAATCAACATCCTCTATAGCCTCTTCGTAAGTGTAAGGATCCCTATCTTGTTCAACCGGTTCAGCCAAGAAGGCTTTGCCATTGAACATATATCTCTCGGCTTGACGTCCGATCCTCTCACTACGCTGTAGCCCCTTAGGTTGTTGTTCAAGTTCGGTCAGTTTTTCTACACTAATTGGAACGGTTTCATTTGGAACCTCCAGAGTGATTGAATCACTCACCAACTCCTCAAGCACCACTTTGCTATGAGGCTTAAAGTTCTCTATGTAACTTTCCTCAAGGAAAGTTGCATTAGCTAAAACCACGACTTTATTTTCCCTTGGGTTATAGAAATAATCCCTTTTAGTCTCTTTTGGATATCCTACAAACACACAAACTTTTGAACGTGCTTGCAACTTATTCGCTTCCTTAAATAGGACATAAGTCGAACATCTTTATATGTGAATATGGTTTAAAGATGTTTTTTTCCCCCTCCACAACTCGTGAGGAGTTTTAGAAACTGATTTTGAAGGCACGTTGTTCAAAAGATAACATGCAATTTGTGGTGCATATCCCCAAAAAGATAAAGGCAATGATGAATAACTCAACATGGACCTAACCATGTCCAACAAAGTCCTATTTCTTCTCTCAGCGACGCCATTCTACTGCAGAGTGCCCGGCACTGACAAATGGGATAAGATCCTATTTTCTAATAAATGTCCTAAGAACTCATCAAAAAAGTATTCACCACCTCGATTGGATCGAGTGCCTTTATGCGTCTATCCAATTGCTTTTCCACTTCAGCTTGAAACTCCCTGAACTTGTCATAAGTTTTGCTTTTATGGTACATTAGGTACACATGCCTATACCTTGAGTAATCATCAATAAAAGTGATGAAATACTCATACCCTCTTCGTGCCCAGATGTTCATAGGTTTGCAAACATCGCTATGCACAACTGCTAGAACCCCTTCGGTCTTATTGCCTATAGACTCAAATGGTCTTTTAGTTATTTTACCCTCTACATTCCACCTTTTAAGTGACTTAAAGGTCCATCTCTTGCCAACCTTTGAATCTTATTTAGGTTAATATAACCTAGTCGCAAATGCCAAAGATAAGTCCTATCAGAGTGAGAAGTTTTAAGTCTTTTAGAGTTATTATCATGAACCTTAGCATTCAGCAATAAGTCCATCTTAGGTTTGATAAAATATAGATTGTTTTGTATCCATCCAGAACGGATAAAAGATTTGTTTTTATGAATCATTACTTAATTATTAAAAGAAACTACACAAGAGTCTTTAAATAAACAAGCTACAGAAATTAAATTCTTTTTGAGTTTAGCAACATAAAAACAATTTCGCAAAAATAAACTCCTATAATTATCAAAATAAAGATGGACGTCTCTCATTGCTTCAGCCAACACCAAGGATCCATCGTCCATCCGAATTGTGAAGTCTTCATGTAGTTGACTTCTTGTTCCTTTGAACCCCTACAAAGAAAAACAAACATGATTAGTTGCTTCGTAATCTATGACCCAAGTGTCATTGGATTGCTCAAGTAAACAAGTTTCAATAACCAGAAGATCACACCTACCTCCTCGAGAAAGGAAGTCCTTGTAATTCTTCTTGATGTGCCCAACTTTCCCATAGAAAAAACATTTGAGCTTCTTCGAATCCTCTTTCTTCTTCCTTTTATTCTTGTCGTTTGCAAGAATAGAAGACTTCTCGATCTTGGCCAGTTGCTTTTTTCTATTCTTAGGGATGGGATTGGAACCAGATGCAGCTGCCAAGTTGGCCTCTCCACCCTTAGGAGATTCCTTGATCAAATGTTCGAACTCCTGTATCTGTTTCATTAACTCAATCAAGGTCATATCCCATCTATTGCTTAAATTACACGTAGCTCTAAACGAAATAAACTCATTAAACAGAGTCTTTAAGACCATAGTCATCTGATTTTCAACATCAATATGTCAGCTCCATTAGTTTAAGCCTCAGCGAGGTAGCCGATGACTAACATCATATGCTCCTTTATAGATGTCCCCAGCCTTCTTTTGTAGTTTAAGAGTTTTCGAAGGGCCCCTTGCCATTTTGTTAGGGCCTGGCCTCCAAACATGTCTTCAAGATTATCCAAGATCTGCTTTGCAGTCTCATAACACTACTACAAAATGTGGATTCCACGACGGTTATAAACCGTCATGGAAAAATTTCACGACGGTTAAAAAACCGTCGTGGAAACTTTTGTCGTGGAACAAGTTTGAGTTTTCACGACGGTTTTTTACCGTCATGTAATAGAATAATTGGAGCACGAGATTGGTGGGAGTGCTAATTTTTCACGACGGTTTTCACAAAAAACCATCGTGGAAGGAGGAGACTCCACGACTATTGATTTTTTTTCCATGGTCCATCATTTTGCATCTCCTCCTTACCTCAGTTTCTCTTACCGAATATGACTCTTATATCTTGTACCATTTCAAATATTTGTTCACCCGTCAAAAGGCGTGGAGGGTCTCTTTCTTCACTATTGCCATCAAAGGCTTTCTTTTGTTTGCGGTAGTGATGATCTCTTGGCAACCATCTTCTATGACCAAGAAAAATGGTTTTCTTTCCATTTTTCAATCGTTTGTGAGACGTTTTCGTCATACAAATAGGACAACCAATAGAACTCTTCATCGAATAACTAGATAAATTGCCATATGTGGGGAAGTCGTTAATAGTCCATATCAAACATCGCCCGAAGTGTGAATGTCTCTTTTCAGTAAGCATCTCTAACTTCGACTCCCTTTTCCCACAACATTTTTAGATCATTGATTAACGGTCCCAAGTATACGTCAATGTCATTACTTGGTTGGTGAGGACCCGAAATCAATAAAGACAACATTAAAAACTTCCGCTTCATGCACATCTTCGGAGAGAGATTATTGTTAACAAGTATTATGGGCCAAGTGCTATGCCTACTACTCATGTTACCATGTGGGTTCATTCCATCAGTCGATAAAGCGAAATGTATGTTTCTTGGATCCGCACTAAAGTTGGGATGATCGGCTTCAAAAGTCTTCCATTGTGGTGAATCCGCCAGGTGTCTAAGCATACCATCATCCACCCGTTTGTCATGATGCCATGTCAAATTCTTGGCATGTTCTGCATTTTTGAATAAACTCCTCAAACGTGGTACCGATGGAATGTACCATAACATTTTCTTTGGCACTCCATTCTTGCCATTTTTTGGCTCCTTTCCTTTCTTCCACCTTGCTTGTTGACAAACTGGACAATAACTCTTGTCCTCATACTCATGCCTATAGAGAACACAATCATTTTCACATGCATAAATTTTCTCATAATCTATTCCCAAAGTGCTCAAAGTCTTCTTAGCCTCATA
>CAMOHE010042935.1:0-30507 GCA_946598075.1 Artocarpus hirsutus | reverse complement strand
TTTCTGGCCCACAAATCATAAGTGGCCTCTAGCAAGACATTATGATTATCCAAGTTATGCGAATGTCAATAATCCGACATAACCTAATCCACAATAAGTATTAAAGTCCTTTTTGTCACTAGATACCTTGATTAAACATAAGGCATGGTTTATGTCATCCTTATACTATTTAATCATATTATTTCTCGATCTTAAGTAGACTGATATTGATAACCCTTATCAATTCATTTCAGTATGGCCATACATTTTACTTCAGTTTAACTTATTGAGGGGCCCATAGATATCTTTCTCATGATAAACAAGGGACAAATTCCTTCTTAATCACTCACATTCCTCACATGATTCACTTTATATCCAACGACAATCCATTCCATCATCCTGTTAAAGATAATATTAGATTGTGTCAAAATATATAACTTGTCATGTAGGAAACCATGATGATTTCAGGTCAGAGGACTAGGATAATACTATTGTGATGAGAATCACTTATGACAATTACCCATGTAGTATTCTCATAGCGAGTCGATCCAATACATCATTTCTCAAATATGTATCTATGAGTTGACTTAGTATCTCATACCCATGATTAGTAAAACATAATCATCAGTCAAACTTCATACTAGTCTTCATTCATTATTATCCCAATAATAATGATCGACTAGGGATAATTAAGAATATAAGTCAATTTTCACCTAAGAGTTTTACTATCAAGTCACATACTTGATGACCTTAGGCAGAATTAACTATTCAAAAAATAATAATAATAATAATGAAAATGCCTCTTTATTGATAAAATGCAAATGTAATGAAGTCAATATGTGGTCATTACATAATTGGCCTAGGGCACATCACTAACAAATGGGAACTAAGTTACACTTTAACATAGCTTTTCGTCCATAGACTAATGGCCAAACAAAGAGGACGAATCTAGTTTTAGAAGATATGCTCCATGCCTATACCCTTGATTATAAGGTGAGTTGGTGTAAAGTGCTATCATTAGCTGAATTTGCTTATAACAACAGCTATCAGGGTGTAAAGTGCTATCATTAGCTGAATTTGCTTATAACAACAGCTATCAGGCGACGATTAAGGTGGCACCTTACAAGGCCCTATATGGGCGAAAATGTAGGCCGCCTATATGTTGGTATGAAGTTGGTGAAAAGAAAACAATGGAAAGCGATAATAATGAGAAGACTAATTTTGTCAACGAGACTTCTAAGATGATGAAGTTGATATGAAAGAGAATAGTGACTACTCAAAGCCGTCAGAAGTGCTATGCTGATAAAAGAAGAAGACCCTTGGAATTCGCTGTAGGCGATTTTATATTCTTAAAAGTTACACCAATGAAGGGAGTTATAAGGTTCAGAAGAAAAGACAAGTTGAACCCGGGGCTTGTCAGACCTTATGAAATTACGAAATGGATAGGCAATGTAGCTCATTAGTTGGGTTTGCCAATGGAGATGTCGTCTATTCACGATTTGTTTCATGTTTTGATGCTTAAAAAGTATGTCTTAGACCCTATGTATGTAATCAAGACATAGGTGATTGAAATATGAGAAGAACTCAGTTATGAAGAAAAGCCAACTGAGATTTTAGATCAAAAAACTGAAAGCTTGAGAAATAAAGAAATTCCTTTGGTTAAGGTTTTATGGCGAAATCACCAAGTCAAAGAAGCTATATGGGAACGCAAAGACAATATGAGAGTTAAATATTCGTAATTGTTTTGAGTTTCAAGGACAAAACTATTATAAAGTGGGGAGAATTGTGACACCTACCATTTTCCTTATAAGGATTAATGCCAGACATTTAATGATGTTATGTGATTTTTTTTACAACATAATATTATAAACCATTTATTTTGAGAATTATGACAGTGATGGTCATGTGCAATTGATAAACATATCATCAATGTTTTAATCATATACTAAATAATGAGGTACTTCGGCAGTTTAGAAAATTGATGGATTTTATCGGCATGCCAAATTCCTCAACTTCGGCAAGCCAAACTTGCAATTTTGATAGGTCGAAAGCTGCATTCGAGCATCTAGTAGAAAACACATTTATTATGTGAATTGTGATATTATATGATATATTTTATGATGTTGTCATGTATTCAAGAATGAATGAATTGTGTTTATGCATTTATTATTTACACTTAGTGGACATGTATGTATGGTTCCATTAAGTAAGAATTGCCTACACACTATAATATGGCGCCATATGCATTGTATGACATACAATAATACATGTTATATTTTAATGTGCATATGTGTGTGTGTGGTTTGAATTGTCGTGCAACATGGTGAGTATTATGCACCTTATATTTTTTTTATGGTAATTAAAAATTATATGATAATGTGTTGTATGATTTTGTCCCAATTATGGCAAACAAATTAAATAAGTGGGTTATGAAATTTGGAAAACAATAATGGTCAATGAGAGGGATTTGGAGCATATTTGGAAGCCAACACCATCCTTTCCTATTTTATTATTTCTTTAGTTAACTTATTGGAAATCATCACATATTGAAATAAGATGATATCAATTTGTCCCCCATTGAATCATTGGCTTTCCTCCCTAATTTCTCTCCACCTCCTATGAGTATACACTCCATCTTTATAAAAAAAAATATACAACAATTATAGAGAAGGTTATTCCCTTTTCATGCCATTCTCATCCTCCACACGTCTCTTTCTCAAAAAAAAATAATAATAAAATAATCCCTTAGTCCCTCCCTTTCTCCCACATTTTCTCATTCTTCTTCTTCTCTTCCTAATTTGCTACAAAGATTGAGAAGAAATATAAAGTCTTCTCTTAGGAAAATTCAAATAAAATTAGAGAAGGTCGATATTGAGGTAAAAATTCATTCTAGGTTTATTTTTGTACTTGCATTTTCTCTGAAAGTCCGCCTTCCATAACTTTGCCTATAAATGTCTATTTTCTATGAAATTTTAGTATGATGTTTATGTATATGTTAGATAATATTCCTCAAAGTTTCACATCATTTGGTGATTTCTATCATGATCAAGTTATTGCTGATTGGTAAAGCTTTATATAAACACGGTCTTTGTTCAAGGGGCAAACGTACTTTAATTTTTATGAAATTTTGTGAGAATATTCATTTTTATGTTAGGTTATGATCTGAAAAGTTTCATAGTTTTTCTATGATCAGTTTATGAATTATTGAACTTTCTTTAAGTTATGTTACTGGTGCTATCAAACTTGTAAATTCTTGATTTCTTGTTTTTATGACTTCTCAGTGTAGTGAAATGAATTTGTTTGGCAACGAAAATTTTTTTGTATTGTAATTATATGTTTGTAGATTGTCCTAAAAATTTTACGATCAAAGTAATTTTATTGTAATTTTTTAAAAAATTTTAATCATAGGGTGTTCACTGCCTTATACATTTAAAGTTTGTTTTACTCCTAAGTTTAAATATATGTTTTGAATTATTCTAAATTTATTTGAAGCTCAATTTTGGTTTTGTTATAGTTTTATGTGTCTAATATACATAATATTTTTATTAAATTATTTTTTGGTATGGATAATTTATTACATAGAGTTAAGTTAGGGCTGCTTATTGTTCTGTCTATGCTGGCAGATTTTATGCTATGAAATATGTGAACTTTTTTAATTATTAAATGAAAGTTTTATGACCAACAAAAAATTAGGGTAATTTATATATATGTTAACATTGTCCCTACAAGATTTCATGCTTTAATAGTGTGCTAATTGTGAATTATTGAGTTGTGAATTCTTAATAGTCAGGCAGGTTGACCTATTAGTAGATTTGCTAGAATGTTTTAAAAGTTTGTAAAATGTATTTTGAATTAGTATTTTTTTAGAAAAGGAAGTATGAATAATGTAATATGGTATTGGATAATTTCATGAAAATAGATATTAATTTTATGTGTATATAAATGATTGACATGAAAACTCCAAGAGGTGAGTACATCGAGACCGTAGCAACATCATCTAAATTAAGGTTTTATAAGTAAAAAAGTCAAGCAAGTACATTCTCACCTACAATATGATGAAGTTTATAAAAAATTTTGATAGCATGTCTATGATGATCCCTTTGATGCTTCTACATAATGTTTTGTCATGAAAGCTTTTAATGTTATAAGAAGGTTTAATGCACGTTCGATGATGAGGTATGTCAAAGCATAAAAGTGTGTGTATATATATATATATGCATATATATATGTATGTATCACCTAATTAAGTGTTGCATACCCAATGTTATGTTATGTTGTTGTCCAAAGTTGGACTTGTTGTGTTTGGTTTAGGATTAGCTGCCCCTTTCCTCTCATGACAGCATGCCTATGATGAAGTTAATGGTGCAACACTTGGGCCCTAAAGATAAAATAAATGAAATTTTAATGTGGAATTTTTAATGAAAATATATTTTATATGAACTTGTGCCAAGTGCACCACTATGATTATGATGATTATGATTAAGAGGATTTGTACTGATTTTCATGAAATGTTTATTGTTGTGAGATAGGAAAATGCACTTACTAAGCCTTGCTTATTTTTTTTACATCATGTTGTAGATAAAGGTAAAAGAGTTAAGGAATAGGTAGAGGGCGAGGACGGGTGTGTGTGCTCAGAATGTTGGGTTGGAAAAATAGAAGAACTCCATGAAGTGCATTTAACTACTTGAATAATGGTTTTATTATTGTATGTTAGTTTTCTACACTATGATATATTAAGAATTATTTTTAATTTACTTCATTATGGTAGTAGATCAGCCTGCCAAGCATTACTGTCAGATTGCCGATGTTGCAATCGACCTGCCAATAGCCTAGTATCAGCCTATCAATCTAGGTGTTTTAAAACTCTAATTTTGCAGAGCCTCTGATGGCCTATCGATGGTTGAAGTTCGGACTGTTGGCCATGTTCGACCTGCTGGTGTTTGATGTTCGGCCAATCGAATTGGCAAAAAAAGATTTGAACGGCTGTTTAATTTTTATTTGAAATTATGGTTTTATTATTTTGGCATTGATAAACTATTTAAAAATATGTATGCAAGTTGTTTTAAAAAAATTGTATGCATGGATCTTAGGGTATGTTTATTAAACTATAATTTATTTGAATAGTTTATCTGAAAATAATGATGACAAAGGTGAAAATAATGACATCTATGGCATCATAAAGGGGCATTACATTTGTGACATTTTGTCCATAAAGTTTGATTTTTGACCCTTGAGCTTTAGTAACTATACCATCTTGCCCCTTAAACCTCAACAACTAGTATTTTTACCCCTAAACTTTTTTTTAATTTTCTTTTATAGTCAAGAATTTTTCACACAAGTCAAAACTCAAATTTCTTAACTAAATAGTAGTTTTTTTTGGTATCATTTAACGCTCATTTTTGTTAAAAGCCTTTAATATAGGCATATGCATGTATACACACATTTGAAAGAGATATATAGACTAGTATAAAAAAGCTTATTTCACATGAGTTTAAAACCATCCTAAAAAGTTTAGAGGATGGTTAAAAAACTATCGTGTAATCCTCCGTCGTACTATGTAACAAAGCTTACACAGTGATCTTCTACCATCGTATAAGGTATGTTTAAATCTAGTTTGGGTGCGTGTTCTGGTTTGGGTGCACTTTGGAGTATCTTACAAGATAGTTTTTCAACAAAATCATGTAAGCTAGAATGTATACAACGATTTCCTAAAGAAACCATCATCTAATATGTAGCTTACACGACCCTTTTTATAGAAAACCGTCGTATAATGTACTATTTTCTACATTGGTTTTTTATAGAATTCATCATGGAAAATTGGTCAAAATGAAATTAAGAAGTTGAATTTCTATACTTCCAGTTTCTTCCTTGGTTTTTTCAGAAAACCATCGTATAGATTGAAAAAGCCATCGTATAAGCTACATTTTCCACTATGGTTTTTTTACAAAAGACCATCGTGGAAAATTTGTCAAAATAAAAAAAAGAAACAAAAATCATCGAGGAAAATTAGTCAAAATAAAAAAAAAATTGAATTTCTAATTTCCAATAGGATGGCCAGTCCTGTTTTTATCCACTAATCCAAGGTTGTGATTACAAAATCATATATTTACATTTAACTTAAAATTTTTACTACAAATCACATGTTCAAATACACAAAAATTTTAGCTACTACCTAAAAAACTAAGAAACCTATTTAAATAATTTACCCACTCAATTTTAACCTCATGTAAATTATCATCAGTGTAAAATTCATTTCTTGCAAGCTCGACTATGCCATTATTCGTAAAAGGTATATCTCACATACAACTTAATATAAAATAACCACATCAATGTTACTGGATTGTCTTGGACACTTACGGTATTTATAAACTGTTTTACCACCTTGATGATGTGTTGCACTATCTCTTGTTGCAATTTGTTAATCATTGAGGGTCCTAAAGATTTGTCTAAATAAAGAAAAATTAGACATAATAATGTGACATATAGATCAAACCCTAGTTTATGACTAAAAAATGCACTTACCGAATAACAACTTTTATAAAATCTTAGCATGATCTATTTCCAAGTGGATCAATCCAAAAAACCTTGTTCTCCCATGGTTGAAAAAGTATCAACGTCCAATGCTCCAAAACATTGTATGGCACGAAGAATGCTTTCCTTTTTGATGCATGTTCTACAAGGGCAAAAATGGCCGTGGTGTGTTCTTTAACGTCCTTATCATCTCTATGCCTTGCAACACTTAAGATAGATGGTGGAGATATGAAGCTAAGTCAATTATTTATATTTGCAAGTTCACATTGTTCTACCAAAAGACTGTAATAGTATCAATGCGGAAAGTTATTTTTAATAATAATACAAGTGTCCTTGTTTTTAAAAAGAGAAATAACGAAGATTTATTACCTGAGGTAGGCCATTATATAGCTAACTATAATTTTAACAAAGTTGAGCATAAAATAGACGTCTTTGAATGTGACATAGATAGGCATGCCATTGCCAGTGGTCACTCTCGCTATCAGCCATTAAATCATTAGTCCGACCCGTATGATAGCTTGTGTAGACATAGCTAGTGACTTAAATTCTTATTATAGTAACGTGAAAACAAACATAGGTAGTGTCTCATTTGATATGGGTTGAGAATCCTTAATGTGCTATTTCTAAGCAGGAGGTTGTGATTCTCTAGATTTTGTAGCAGCTTTCTTTTTTGGACGCTTCTATCCCTCAACATATTTAGGCATGCACCTAGGTGCTCGACTTGTCTTTCACATTTGAACAGCCTCTACTAACCCTTTTGGCCTTGCATCAAAGCTTCAAATAGCTTGGCCCATAAGTTCTACCTCCATTGTTTGAGAAGGTAGTCGTGCTACTTTGGCTTTAACAGTAATAATGTTAACACGTATGTTTTCATAGCCTAGCAAGCAAAAGTCCAACAATAGCATGCAAAAGTCTGCAATTAATATTATCATTAATAAAGAATCTACATTCTTTATGTTCTTTTGGCTCTCCATATTGAGGTGGCACAGGAGCTTATTCTTCATGAGTGGTGTAGCTATACTTAAAGCTATTGTGCTGTGAAATGCTTACATCTGTCGGTATAATATCTCCTTGTAAAATTATTTTGTTCAGAAGGCCTCACAATTCCTTGAGTTCCTATTTCATACCCACTACTTTCGCTCCTAAGTCTAAAGTTGTTGTTAGCAGTATTGAGACTGCTTGACATACTTTAATTGACTGCAAACATGTCCTAAATGTTCCAATTTTCCTAATGCCTTCATTAGTATGCCTTTGGTACTGAAGGTTCCTTGAGTTTGTTGTTCACTGTACTCATCCTATAGATTAAATAATAACAAATCAAATTGTTCTTAATTAATATTTTTCAAGATTTATAAAAGTACAATTCAAGGATTTGAGCTTAATAAACTTACTATCAGATGGCCAATTTCTACACATAATAGATCTTTGAATTGGCCATCAGGACCTTGATGGGATTTTATCCATAACTCCTCTTTTGTTAGCTACTCACTAGCCTCTACAACCTATATTAATTTTAATAGGGTAGTAAAAACTAAAACATTAATAATGAAAATATTCATATATGTAATAGGAGTAGGATATCAAATTACCAATTTTTGCTCCAATTTTTTGTATTCGTCTCAGCCTACTCTTGAGCCATATTCATTTTATTTTCTTATGTTTCTTTCATTTTGCAATATTCATTTAAATTCTTTGAAATGTTGGTACTTCACAAATTTCCCCCAATCATCGTCAGATATATTGGGGTAGTAGTGCACGACTGTAAAAGGCCATGCAAATACAATTGGATCCAACTATTGAAAGTTATAGTAGGGCTCTACAAAAGTAACATTGAGGTCAGATCTAAACCCCTTGCTAGGTCTTCACAAATACTCAAAGCTTTTTTTCTATACCATTCATCCATGGTGAAAGCTGTATAGATCTCTCTCCAAACAAGATATTTTTTTTGGCTCCAAGTTCTTAGTCCTCCAATCTTGTATCGATATTGGAATGTGCTCTCAACTAACAACTCTAATCCAACTATGCAATTCATCTCCAACATCACCCCCTGGTTGGCCTTTTTTGTCAAATATAACTTTTATTCTTTCTCCCTTTGACCTTATCCTAAGAACTCTTTTCATCAAAGTCACTCTATGGTCATGATCAACTTTGGGATCAAACTCTTTTTTTTTTTTGCTGGTCCACAAAAGTTTTCTTGCCTTTCCATGTTGGGAAGAAAATGCATACTCCTCATCAACATATTCCGCACTATCTTCCTGGGACGTTTTTACCTAATCTTAACCAAATGCTCATCCAAAACAATCACATACAAAAAATCAATATTATCATAACAACAATCACATATTCATAAAACACAAACAAAACAAATTTTATATAAGTAATCAAGTAAGTGTTAACATAACTAACATTAAAGTCCATTCCCAAAGTGTTAACATATATTCTAAACTAATTGCTAACAATGCATCAACAAAAACTAAAAAAAAAAATTAACAAAACTAACAAAATAACAAAACTAAAACCGAAACTAAAACTAAATAGCACTAAAACCAAAATCACGAAATCACATACCCAAAATCAATATCACCACGACAATCACATAAAGTCAAAATGCAAACAAAACAAATTGATAGAATCAATCAACTAAAAACATAAACAAATCAAGTAAGTGTTGACTAGCGAAAATCAACATGCATAACTAATGAAAAACATATTAAAAAAACAAATTAACATTACTAACATTAAAACTAATTAACCAATTAACAAAACTAATATATAAACTAAATAGTTTTATTAAGTTTAGAACTAAAATTAAAATCCTAAATCACTAATTGAAACTAATTCACACAAACTATAAATCAAAAGAACACAAAAATAACCAAATCCTAAAACTAACAAAACTAACTTACAATACTAATTTAAAACTAATTACTCAAACCAATAAGCACAACTAACAAAACACATAACGAAAAGAAAAGACAAATTAAGAGATGTACATTAGAACTAATAATAAATTAACAAAATTAATGAACAAAACAAAATAATTAAATCAAAACAAATTCACACAAACCCTAAATAATAATTTGTGAGTTTTGAGCAACAAAAGACACAATAATATTGCTTTGATGGTCATAGATAGATTTTATCAAACATGTAGCAAGCATTGCAAGAAAAAGTCTTAAAAATAATGTAAATTGATATATAAAGTCATCCGAAATGAAATTCAAACAAATTCCAATATAATCCAACAATTTCATAGTAATTTTCAATAAATTTCACAGCAATCTTCAACAAATTTCTTGGCTAATAATGAAAAGAGAGAGAGGGGAGACCTTAAGATTGGAAAGAGATAACAATGTAATGGCTTGGAGTGACACCGAAGCAAGCTTACACGATAGTAGCATTGCAGAGTGCATGAGGAGATGGCAAGAACGAAGGCAGCAAGGTGAAGTTCTTTGTAAAGTTGATGAGAGAGAGTGTAATTTCAAGAGGGAGAAAGAGACAGTAAGTTCAAGAGGATAAGAAAAAGAGCAGGTTTGAGAGAGGGAGTGTTGGGGGTTGGCATTAGGGCTGATGGCCATAGTAGGGCCACAGGTTGATGGTTTTGGGGTCGAGGCGTAGAGGGCCAGGTTAGAGAAGGAAGGCTAATTATTCGAATAGGGGAAGGGTACAGCCTTATTTGAAAATGAATACATTGAGCACATGTGGCCATGCCAACAAACCTTGTGGCCATGCAAATTTCAGCCTCAATACAATTTGTGACAATGTGAAGCATGTAGTAGTGCCAAATTAGTGCTTGTGGCCGTGCATGTCTAGCTTACATGGTGGTTTCCTTCAAAAACTATTGTGTAAAACTCTAAATCTTCTAACTTTATGCAACAATTTTTTAAAAAAAAAACGTCGTGTGATTATTAATTGTACTTATATTAGTTATTATAAATTATTAGTATCATTATTAATCATATCAAGTAATGATATTATCATTATTAATCATATTTATTATTGTAGATATTATTAATAATTCTTACTATTATGATGGTTAATTTAGATCAATATTTTAAATATAGTAATAATAGTTATTTTATCAATTATTATCCTTATTATCAAATAAGATTATACGATAATAATATATTATTTACAATATTATTAATATTATTATAATACCATTAATATTGTAAATTAATAATAATAATAACATACTGTTATATATTATTAATATGATATTTATAATTATAAAATTATTATTAACACTGATAAATATAATTAGATTTCGAAGCTTACGTGTTAGTTTTTCTAGAAAACTGTCATGTAAGCTAGCACTCATGGTCGCGTTAAAGAAGCTCATGTTGGTAAACTCTATACAGCAGGATTTAAAAAAATTTTAAATCAAAGTCATTTCCAAAACACAAGTTTGACATGCTAAGTATATAAATTAATAACAGATCTTATTTATCTCTTTTGTATTTAGAGAGTCTATAGAAAATCTTGAAAAGAATGTTCCAAAAGAGCCTCAACCAACTGGTCTTCTTTGCTATTTTCTATCTAGATCAGACTATGGGTGGTTGCACGTCATATAGTCTTTGTCTGGTGACTCTCCTTCCAACCACTTGAGAAAACCAAGAGCTAAGGTTCCAGATGTTGAACAATAGCTCTTTAGGAGTTTTAGAGTTTCTTTCACTACAGTACTCACTCTTTGCTTCTCAAATGATTTGAATAACAACGAAAAATAGCTCCCCTTTTATAGTGGTCAGATCTAGGGTTGAATCTTATTAAATTGGGCTTTAAAATTTGAGTTTGGATCAATTCTAATCCAAAAACAAGTGGACGTGTTTTCTGATTTTACCTACCATGGTCGACCACACCCTATGTATCGCGGTTGACCACATGGTCGCTAACTTTGATTCTAATTTGAAGTTCGACCTCACAGGTTTATCTTATTGATCCAATCTCAACAAATTGGATAAATACTATCTTATTTGACCTAGCTATCATTTTAGAGCCTTAATTTTAATTCAAATAACTCAATAGAAAAGTTATCTGATTAAAATAGTCATATATAGATAAACTTATACAAATAATTCAACATGTTTATCTTGAATTAATTCACAAAGTTAACTCGATTGATGAACTAACATGAATTATTAAATCCAATTAATCCAATTTTAGTCAACCTAATAATTTAACATAAGTTGCCTATATGTAGGAAGGAATTATTATAAGCTAGCAAAGTGTACCCGATAGACATATATAAATCAAGGTCCTATATTACAAAATAATATATCTCAGATATAAATTTTATAATTATCAACTCTAACGCTACTTCACTAAAAGCTTAGAGCTGCTCTCTTGAACTATATAAAATTACAAGGCTCCAATAAGCTCATCGTTCTTGACATATCATAATGTGCCCATTGTTCATTTAAGGATTAAGATGTAATATATATGATTGTCAAAAGCTAATTGATTTAAACAAACAGAATTATTAATCAAATGAATTGAACTTTTGTCTCGATCTAATATATCATCACCTATGACAATATACCAATGTTTCTACTCGTGGAGTCCCATTCAATTGTAGGAAAAACAGTATGCAACAGAAATTTAAAAATTTTTAATCAATGCATTTTCCAAAACACAAGCTTGACACGTTATATGCATAAATTAACTATATCTTACTAACCTTTGAATGCTGAAGAGCTCCTGCAATCTGTGAATAGAAAGGCATTCTAGAAGAGCCTTAACCAATTAGTCTTCTTTGCTATTCTCTATCCACGATCGGCATGTGTGTGGGCACACCTTGTACAGCTCTTCTATGGTGACTCTCCTTGCAACCAATTGAGAAAACCCAAAACTAGCAGTCGCGATTTGTGAACAATAGCTCTTAGGGGAGTTTTAGAGACTTACAGACTAGAGCACTCACTCTTGATTTCTCAACTGACCTAAATAACTATGAGAACTCACTCCCTATTTATAGAGGTTGTCCCCTAGGTTGGTCATTATCTGATAAGGCCTTAAAAATTGGAATCTGTATCAAGATCTGAAAAAATTGCATCTAAAACACAGGATCAAATTGTCATTAGATCGGTATAGATCGACCTCCCGAACTTGCTCCATTGGCAGGCCAAACTAACTAATCGGCTAACCAATCAACCTGCCGAACATACAATAAATGATCCCTACGAATCTTTTTTTTCTACCATAGATTCTTTCGATAAAGCCTCAGTTTTTATTCAAATAATCTAATAGAGAAGTTATCGAATTAAAACAACTATATCTAGATAATCTTTAGGAAAATAAATATTCCAAACAATTCAAAAAGCTTATCTTGAATTAATTTACACAAAATTAATTCAATCGATTAACAAACATGAATTATCTTATCCTATCGAATTTCAGCCAATCTAATAATTTAACATAAGTCAGCAATTCATTGGAAAAGCACACTGTACCATTACAAGATTTATCAGGAGCTAGGAAAGGGAATTTGATGGACCTATAAATTTTAAGCTCTCGACAATTATAAAACCTAACATACCAGACATATGTTTCGTAATAATAATCAACTTTAATGCTACTTCACCAAAAGCTTAGAGCTACACTCTCAAACTATATAAAATTACGAAGCCCAAATACCTAAGTATCCATGACATATCATAATATATCATATCCCCATAGGATATCCATAATCGGCTTAAGGATAAATTCTGTCTTACCTTCTCAATTTTTTTTCTTACATTCCATTATCTCAACATCAAAAAACTTACCATAAAAAGACAATATACCATTTGGTTATGCCTAAGTATCTAAATGGTTGAGTACTCTAGTCTTCTAATTACAAGATAACATCTATAAGAGGATATCGTCTACTCCTAAAGAGAAGTTATGGAATCCATATCTATGAGTAACAAGTCTATGCTATCAAAAGTCATGTCTCCAACGTACCGACATGAGTACTAACATAAAATGTGGATGTTACCTTTTAGTACATCAAAGGACATAAGTCAAGACAATGGGCCCACTATTTATCTCAGGATTAAGATACAATACATATGTTAGCCTAAAGTGAATTGATTTGCTAAGACAAAATTATTAATGCAAATCAATTACACTTTATGTCCCGATCCAATACATCACTTATAACAATGCACCAATGTTTCTATTCATGGAGTCCACCTCCAATGGCCAAGACAAACCATCTTCCGTTATGGATATAGACAACATAACAATCTTTGTTTGAATAAAGAGCCCTACTTTATTCTCTCAATTGTGGATCTTATGATTTAGACTGTCACCTTTAAAATCATGTCTTCCACATAATCTATCAATCATATGCCTGATTCAAAAGGTTAAGATCGATAGTCTTAGACTTTTGTTTGCTTATCATATCATCTAATAAACATGAACGTAAAGAGGACAATAATTTGGTATATAAATAATAAATAAATTCTTTATTGATAAAAATATCTCTAAAAACATATTACATTTTTACTACTTAGAACATACATATCCAACAATCTCCCACTTGAACTAAGTGAGTAAATATGACAAATCGCATCCCTATAGCTTCCAGATGCCTCTTCAAAACTCTCGCTACTAGTGCCTTCGTGAATGGATCTGCTATATTGTCCTCATATGTGATTTTGCATACAACAACATGCCCACCCTCAATGAAGTTCTTTATCACATGATACTTTTGATCAACATGCTTACTCTTCTTATGAAATCTTGGTTCCTTAGCATTAGCTATCACTGTAGTGTTATCACAATACAGCGAGACTGCCTTATCCATACTAGGAACTGACACAAGATCCCCAAGAAACTTGTAGAGCCATATTGTTTCTTTCAAAGCATCACTTACTACCACATATTTGGTGTCCATCATTGAATTTGAAGTGCAATCTTGCTTTATACTTCTCCAAACAATGGTACCACTACCTAAAGTAAAGATAAAACTAGTAGTCGATTTTCTCGAATCTAGACAGGATTGGAAATCTAAGTAAGTATATTCTAGAGGTGTTAAATCCTTACCCAAATATACTAGCATATACCCTCGAGTCCTTCTCAAGAACTTGAAAATATGCTTGACCGTAACCTAGTGGTTTGGTCCTAGATCCAACTAAAATTGACTTACTATCCTAACCACATAACTAATATCTAGTCATGTGCAAAGCATGGCACATATGAGACTTCCCACAATTGAAACATAAGGCACCTTCTTTATGTTTTCCTTTCCTCATTAGACTTTGGCGTGTCTTTCTTAGAAAAAGTAATTCCAGACCTAGATGGTTGCCCATCTTTCTTGGAATCCTACATTGCATACCTCTTGAGAATTTTGTCTATGTAGCCTGCTTAGGATAAAGCTATCATTTTGTTTTGCCTGCTTAGGATAAAGCTATCATTTTGTTCTTTCTATCCCGAAAGATCTAGATATTGAGAACATAATTAGCTTCACCTAAGTCTTTGATGTCAAACTACTTGGTCTACCATAATTTGACCGATGATAATGCTCCAACCTCATTTCCAATTTGCAGAATGTTATCTACATAGAGCAGTTAAAAAGCCACCTTCCCATCCTTAATGTGTTTGCAAAGACATGGTTCATCTGCATTTTGTTCAAACCCATAAATCTTGATCACTTCATCAAATCTTATGTTCCAAGAAAGGGAAGCTTGCTTAAGTCTCCTGGCCCTTAGCCTTGAACCTGTCTAGCTTTACCATATAAATGGGCTCATCAAGATAGCCATCTTGACATCCACCTACCAAATCTCTTACTCAAAAGTGGCAGCTATGGACAAGAGAATGCGGATAGACTTAAGCATGGCTATAGGTGAAAAGGTTTCCTCATAATCGATTCTTTTTTTGCATGTATCCCTTAACTACCTGTCTAGCCTCATAGGTTTTGACTTTCCCATCTCCTATCTTTCTCTTATAGATCTACTTACATCCTATGGGATTTACCCCTTTGGGAAGATCCACAAGCTCCTAGACCCAATTAGTGTCCATAGACTTCATCTTAGTGTTCATAGCCTCTATCCAGAGTTTAATTCAACATCCTCCATAGCCTATTCATAAGTGTAAGGATCCTTGTCATGTTCAACTAGTTCAGCCAAAAATATTTCACCATTGAACATATACCGCTTAGGTTGACACCTAATCCTCCCACTATGCTAAATCCCCTTAGGTTGTTGTTTGGTTGGTTTTACTAGGCTTCTTGGAATGGTTTCATTAGGAACCCCCGAAATGACCGAATAACTCGCCAACTCCTGGAGTACCAATTTACTTCGAGGCTTAAAGTAGCCCATATAACTTTCCTCAAGGAAGGTTGTATTAATAGAAACCACAACTCTATTTTCCTTTAGGTTATAGAAATAACCCCCTTTAGTCCCTTTTGGATATCCTACAAACTCACAAACTTTGAAATGTCTTCCAACTTATTCGCTTCCTTAAATAGGACATGAGCTGGACATCCTTATATACGAATATGGTTTAAGGATGTCCTTTCCCTGTCCACAACTCACAAGGAGTTTTAGGAACCAATTTTAAAGGCACATTGTTCAAAGTTCTACTCCTTCTCTTAGATATGCCATTCTACTATGGAGTGCCTGGTGCAGTCAAATGAGATAGAACCACATTCTATAATAAGTGTTCCAAGAACTCATCGGAGAAGTATTCACCACCTCGATCGGATCGAAGTGCCTTTATGGGTCTACCCAATTGCTTTTCCACTTTAGCTTAAAGCTCCCTAAACTTGTCATAGGTTTCACTTTTGTGGTGCATTAGGTACACGTACTCATATCTTTAGTAATCATCAATAAAAGTGACAAAATACTCATACCCTCCTCATGCTTAGATGCTTATAGGACTGCAAACATCACCGTACACAAGTTCTAGAACCCTTTGGCCCTATTGACCTTACCAAATGGTCTTCTTTCCCTCTAAACAAGACTCACATTGTGGTATAGATTTCACCTTTAAGTGACTTAAATGTCCATCCCTTATAAACCTTTGAATCTTATTTAGGTTAATATGACCTATTCGCAAATGCCAAAGACAAGTCTTATTAGAGTGAGAAGTTTTAAGTATTTTAGAGTTATTATCATTAACTTTGGTGTTCAGCAGTAAGTCCATCTTAGGTTTGATAAAATATAGATTATTTTGCATCCATTCATCATAGATGGAAGATTTGTTTTTACAAATCACCACTTTATTATTAAAAGAAACTACATAAGAGTCTTTAAATAATGAAGCTTTAGAAATTGAATTCCTTTTAAGTTTTGGAACATAAAAACAATCTTACAAAATTAAACTCCTATAATTATGAAAAGAAAGATAGACTTCTCCTACTACTTCAGCCAACACTAAGGATCCACTGCCCATCTAAAGCATGAAGTCTTCATGCAGTAAACTTCTTATTTCGTTGAACCCCTATAGGGAAACACAAACATGATTAGTTGCCCTAGAATCTCTGACCCAACTATCACTAAATTCCTTAGCCAAAGAAGTTTCAATAACTAGAAGATCACACCAACCACCTCGGGAAAGGAAGTCCTTATAATTCTTCTTGATGTGCTCGACCTTTACAAAAATAATGAAGAAGAGGCTTCTTGGATTCTAGACTATGATGGCATAGTCGACTAAGATATACATAGTATAGTTGACCACGCACTGACAAAAAGTCATTTTCTATTTTTTTGTTAGGTTTTTTTTTATGGAACAATTTTTAAAAAAACAAATGAGATTGTATGATAACTAGAGAATAAAATTCAATCTATATGAGATTGAAAATAAATACTGACATTACATGAAGAAGGACACTATTAGAAGATACAGGATGAAGAATCAATAAAATGTTTCGATTAAGTTTTGTAATCTTTATTTTCTTTTCTCTAGGGTGGAAGCATAATATCATGGTTATGTGTTATATTGCTTATAGCTTACTTGTTGCGTTGTTTGTTTATATTATAATTTGTTTTACCATGTATGTTGATCACATGTCATGTAGAATAGGGAGTGCCACTCATTAAAAATTTTTCATGGATGTTAACATAAAACCTTGATTTCTAAAATATTGAGTCAAAGAAAGTTTTTGAAGAAAGGACCTAAGGCCTTTATCGTTGGTTTATAGGTAACACATAGGAAGAGATGCATCATGTATAGGGTTGGATCTTCGAGAGGATAATTTGTTTTAGCATGTTTTATCATTTTTAACCCCTAGGTATCGATAATAAACCATGAGTAAAGTAGTTGGAATGATAATTAAGCACTCAAAATTAATTTTATTATTGACCTCCCTAGGAGCTCTGTTAATAAGTTAATGGCCAAAGAAAGTAATTATTAGTATATGCTAGGTCAAACGGACCTTGAATGGTATATACTAATAAAAGGGGATCCATGTTTCAAATTGAATTTGGCAAGTCTCTCTTAGGCGGCTTGTTAAGCTCTGATTTAGGAATTATCGTTGCAAGTTTGTGATTTTTTCATGGTTTTGACACATAAACACATTGTATTTTTACTTGTTTGTGTTATCATACTAAATTTTTATTATATGTTTACTTATGTTTGATATATGAATCTTTATTATAGATCAAAATATCTAAAAATGTTTTATCTTCGGTGTTTGATAAAAACATTTTAACTAGAAAGAACTATTATGATTGGAAACAGAACCTGAATATCGTCCTATCCTTTGAGAAACTAAAATTAGTGCTAACTACACCATGTCCTCCTATGTCTACCGATGAACCTATTAATGAACAAATCCAAGCATATGATCACTGGAAGGATATTGATGATCAGGCCTGCTGCTATATCATGGC
Organism: Artocarpus hirsutus; assembly: GCA_946598075.1. Taxonomy (NCBI): domain Eukaryota; kingdom Viridiplantae; phylum Streptophyta; class Magnoliopsida; order Rosales; family Moraceae; genus Artocarpus; species Artocarpus hirsutus. Next base: position 12,184 of record CAMOHE010042935.1, on the reverse strand, counting down.
TAGCATAAATAACGTGCTATAGGCAACATGAAGATCATGAGACTGCTCATCAGATCATTGATAATTTTAAAGACATGTTTGGAGGCCAAGCCTTGACAAAGCAACAAGGGGCACTTCAGAAGCTTCTCAATTGCAAGCAAAAATTGGGGACACCTATAAAGGAGCATATAATGTTAGTCATAGGTTACCTCGCTGAGGCTAAAACTGATGGAGCTACCATTAATGTTGAGTCATAGATGACTATAGTTTTTGAGACTTTTTCCTAGGAGTTCATCCTATTTAGAGTTTCATATAACTTGAGTAATAGGCAAGATGTGACCTTAACTGAGTTAATGAAGCAGCTATAGGAGTTTGAAAACTTGACCAAGGAAGCTTCGGCTAGTGGTGAGTGAACTTGACGATTGCATTTGGTTCCAATTCTAATTCCAAGAATGGAAAGGAGCAAAAGGTTATGAACAGGAAGTCTTTTATTCCTACAAAGGGCAAGGCTAAGAAGAAAAAGAAGAGGAACCCAAAGAAATTAAAGCATTTCTTCTACAAGAAGGTCAGGCACATCGAGAAGAATTACAAGGACTTCTAAGCAGAACGAGGGGTTCAAGGAAACAAAAAGTCTACTACATGAGTACTTTATGCTATGGAGTTTTGAGAGATTTTTTTTACGTTCCTAAACTTAAAAGGAATTTAATTTCTATTGCTTGTTTATTTGAGGATTCTTATTCAATTTCTTTTAATAATAAAGTTGTGATTTGTAAAAAAAAATCTTTTACCTATAATGGATATATAGACGAAAAACATCATATATTTTATCACGCCTAGGATAGACTCATTGTGGAACACTGAGATTAACAATAACACTAAAAGGCTTAAATCTTCTCACTCTAATATGACTTATCTTTAGCACTTACGATTAAGTCATATTAGCCTAAATAGGATCCAAAGGTTAGTAAGAGATGAATCTTTAAGTCATTTAGAAGTGGAATCTATATCACAATGTGAGTCTTGTTTAGAGGGCAAAATGACCAAAAGACCATTTAAGTCTAAGGACAATCAAGCTGAAGGGGTTCTAGAACTTGTGCTTAGTGATGTTTGTGGTGTTAAGAACATCAAAGTATGAGGAAGGTATGAGTATTTTATCACATTTATTGATGATTACTTGAGATATAGATATGTCTACCTAATGCATCATAAGAGCAAAACTTTTGACAAGTTCAAAGAGTTTTGAGCTTAAGTGAAGAAGCAATTAGGTAAACCCATAATGACATCGATCGGATAGAGATGAAAAGTACCTTTCTGCTAAGTTCTTAGAACATTTATTAGAGAATAGGATTTTGTCCCATTTGACTGTGCTAGGCACTCCGTAGCAAAATGACATGGCTAAAGGAAGGAATATGACTTTGTTGGACATGGTTAGTTCCATGATGAGTTATTTGACATTGCCATTATCTTCATGGGGATATACACTACAAACCACATGTTATTTTGAACAAGGTGACTTCAAAATCAATTCCTAAAAATCCTCACAAGTTATGGATGGGTAAGAAGACATCCTTAACCTATATTCACACATAGGGATATCCTACTCATGGCTTGGACAAGGAAGTGAATAAGTTGGAAACATTTAGAAGTGTGTGTGTTTGTAGGATATCCAAAAGGGACAAAAGGGGTTTGTTTTTATAACTCAAATAAAAATAAAGTTATGGTTTCAATAAATGCAACTTCTTTAAGAAAAGTTGTGTGAGCATCTTTGGGCCTTATAGTAGAGTGGTACTCAAGAAGGTGGTGATTGATTCGATCACTCTGAGGGTTCCAGTTGAAACCAATCCAATCAACGGAGACAATAACCTTGGGACCTTCAGCATAGTGGGAGGATCAGGCAGCAACACGAAACATATAGGTTCAATGGTAAAGCTTACTTGGCTAAACCAGTTGATCATGACAAGGATCCTTATACTTACAAAGTAGCTATGGAAGATGTTGAGTCAAAGCTCTAGACAGAAGCTATGAATATTGAGATGAAGTCTATGAAGACTAATCAAGTCTAGGAACTTGTGGACCTTTCTAAAGGGGTAAAACCCATAGGATATAAGTGGATCTATAAGAGAAAGTAAGGAGTATATAGGAAAGGTGAAACCTACAAGGCTAGACTAGTAATAAAGGAATATACACAAAAGAAAGGAATCAATTACGAGGAAATCTTTTCTCCTGTAGTCATGATTAAGTCCATCCGTATTCTTTTGTCCATTGTTTCCGCTCTCGATCATGAGATTTAGCAAATAGATATCAAGACGGCTTTTTTGAATGACTATCTTGATGAGACCATATTTATTTTACAGCCAGATAGGTTTAAACCTAAAGGTCAAGAGAATAAGATCTATAAGATTTTACAGTCTATTCATGGAATTTAGCAAGTTTCCCGTTCTTAAAACACAAGATTTGATCAAGTGATCAAGACATGGGTTTGGACAAAATGTGGACAAACCATGTGTTTACAAGCACATTAAAGATAAGAATGTCACTTTTTTACTGCTCTATGTAGACGACATTTTTCTTGTTGGCAATGACGTTAGGGCCTTGTCATTGGTCAAATTATGGTTGACTAAGCAGTTTGACATGAAGGACTTAGGTGAAGCTAATTATTCTTTAGGTATCCAAATCTTTTGAGATAGGAAGAACAAATGATAACTTTAACCCAAGCTACCTATATAGACAAGATTCTCGAGAAGTATGCAATGCATTATTCCAAAAAAGGTGGGCAACCATCTAGGTTTGGAATTACTTTTTCCAAAAGAGGCGATCCCAAGACTGATGAGGACAGAGAATACATGAAAAAGGTGCCTTATGCTCTGTTAGTAGGTAACCTTATGTATGCCATGCTTTGCACACGACCTAACATGTGTTATTTACTCAGGAGAGTGAGTCGATTTTAGTCAGATCTAGGACCAAACCATTGGGTTATAGTCAAATATATTTTCAAGATCTTGAGAAGGACTAGAGGTTATGTGCTAATATATTCTGGTGAGGATCTAACACCTCTTGGATACATTGATTCAGATTTTTAATTCTATTTGGATCGAGGAGATCGACATCAGGATCTATTTTACTTTTGGAGGAGGTGCCATTGTTTGGAGAAATGTCTAGCAATATTGCACTTTAGATTCAACGATGGAAGTTGAGTATGTGGAAGTTAGTGATGCTTCAAAAGAAGCAGTGTGACTCCATAAGTTCCTTGGCCATCTTGAGGTAATTTTTAGCATGGATAAGCTGACTATGCTATACTGTGATAAGAAAGCAATGATAGCTAATACAAAGGAATCAAGTTACCACAAGATAAGTAAGCATGTAGACTGGGAGTATCATGTGATAACAGACATCATGTAAATGGAAATGAGGCAATATATAAGATCGTGTTTGAGGACATTATAGCCTATCCAGGCTATAAAAGATGTGTAACATGGCAAATTTACTCACTTGGGGCAAGTGGAAGATTTTAAGATTAGGTGCCCTAAGAATTAAATGATGTAATAGTTTCTAGAGACATTTAATCAATAAAAGAGCTTATTTTTAATTTCCTATATCAAATGTTGTGCACTTTATGAATATTTATGTTGAATATATAATAAGCGAACAAATATCTAAGACTGTTAGTCTAAACCTTTAAAAACATGTACATGATGGATAGATTATATGGAAGGCAAGAATCTTAAAGGTGACAGTCTACATGATAAGGTCCACAATCGAGGGAACAAAGTTGGGTACTTTATTCATGCTAAGATTGTTATGTTTTCTATATCCCTAACAAGAGATGATTTGTCTTGGGCATTGGAGTTGGACTCCACGAGTAGAAACATTGGTATATTTTCATAGGTAATGAATATTGCATCGAGACTAAAGACAAATTGATTTAATTGATAATTCCATTTTCTTAACCCTGAAATGAATTGATGGACTAGTATTCTTGATTTATGTCTTTTGATGTACCAAAGGATGAAATCCTAAATTAGATGATGGTATGCCTACCAGTACGTTAGAGACATGACTTTTGATTGATGTAGACTCATTATTCATAGATATGGAATCCATAGCCCTGTAGAGTTAATGAAATTCTCTTATAGGTATTATCCTATAATTGGAATCAAGAGTGCTCAACCATTTGTACACATATGTGTGACCGAGTGGTATACTATTTTTTATTGATTATGAATAGTAAGTTTTCCAATAGTGAGATAATAGAACATAAGATAAAAATAATTAGGAAGGTAAAACAGAATTTTATCCTTAAGTTGATTATGAATATCCTATGGGATGTTGCACATTATGATATGTCATAGACTATAAATTTATTAGAGTTTTATAATTTTACATAGTTCAATAGTGCAGCTTTAAGTTTTTAGTTAAATAACTTTAGAGTTGATAATTATAAAATATACATATCGGGAATATATTTTATAATTATAGGAACTTGATTTATATATATCTATCAGGCTCCCTTTGCTAACTCATAATATTTTCCATATCGATACGGCATATTTTTTCCTACAAATTAGTAACTTATATTATTTATTAATTTAGCTAAAATTTGATAGATTGGATTTAATTACTCATGTTATTTTATTAGTTGAATTAATTTTATGAATTAATCCAATATAAACATGTTGAATTATTTAAAATAGATTTTATTTGTATAGGATTATCTGTAAATAATTGTTTTAATCAGATAACTTTTCTATTGGTTATTTGAATTAAAATTGAGGCTCTATAAAGGATACCCAGGTCAAATAAAATAGAATTTATCTATTATTTTTAGTTTAAATTAACATGATAAATCTCAGAAACTCAAAATTCGTCGTGGGGCTGCTACCAGGATGGAGTGGTTGACAGGACCCAACATAAGTTGGATTTATCTATCAATTGTTTGTATTAAGCCTATGGAGCCTATTCCAATTCATAGACAGCCTTTTTTTAGCTTATACTCGTAGTTTAGATACTTAGGATCTTCAAATCCTTTGTGTTGCTCAACATAAGCTTCTTCGTTTAAAATTCCATTAAGAAAGAAACTTTTAACATCCATCTGATACTGCTTAATCTACATGTTACAAGCAATAGCAATGAGTAGCCTTATGGATTCTAGTCTCACCATAAGTACAAAAGTTTCATCAAACTATATCCCTTCAACTTGAGTGTAACCTTGAGAAACAAGTCTTCCTTGTTTCTTATGATGTTCCCATGCTAATCACTCTTGTTCTTAAAGATGCATTTAGTTACAATGAAATTTGTGCCCTTGAGTCTAGGAATCAGCATCCATACTAGGTTTCTCTTAAACTGCTTAAGTTGTTCCTACGTCACTTTAATCCATGCATCATCTGAGAGGGCTTCCTTGACATTATTAGGCTCGATAACGGAAACATAGCATGGATGAGCCAATTGATTTTGTCATCTACTTTTGGTGAGCAATTTATCACCTAGTTCCCTAAATGCATCTTTTATGGGATGTGACTTAGTTACTCTTTATGCTGGTCCTGTCCATACAGGCTGTTGTTTAGCCTCAGGTGTATTCATGTATTCATGAGCTCTATCACAGCCTCTGTTGGAGAATCTTCAGCCACTGTTTCTTTTAAATCCTTGACCAAATCTTCTGTACCTTTTAAGACCTCCTGGGGTGCTTTCTATTTTAGAAGATCCTTGATTTCTTTCTCCTGTGAGTATTATGAGAAGTCATCAGTGTCATGTATTACCACATTTATTGATTTCATGATGATTTGAGTCCTCATATTGCAGATCATGTTGGCTCTATTGTATTGTGAGTATCCAATAAATACAACTTCGTCACTCTTGGGGTCGAATTTCCCCAACTATTCATGGTCGTCACAATCATTCAGAATTTTCCCAACTGTTCATGGTCATTTAGAATGTAGCACTTGCTTCTAAACACATGAAAGTAGCTTAAGTTAGGCTTCTACATTTCCAAATCTCATAAGGGCCTACTTGTTCCTGGTCGAGTGTACACATAGTTGATTATGTAGTACACAGTGTTGATAGCCTTTGCCAAAGTTCCTTTGTTAGTCTTTTGCTGTTCAGCATCTCTCTTCCCAATTCTTGCAAGTGATTATTTTTTCTCTCTACTTCCACATTTTGCTCAAGGATCTTAGGAGCATAAAAACATGAGAAATCCCATGAATATTACAAAAATTTAAAAAGTTATAATTCTTAAATTCTAACAATCTTGACTATTTTTCAATTCTTTTCATTCATTAGTTTTATACATAGTTTTTTGAAATAGTCAAATGTATCACACTTTTCTTTAAGAAAATCTACCCATGCAAAACAAGAAAAGTTGTCTACACATATAGAAATATACTTTTTAGTTGCACACTTTCAACAGTCATTGGAACTATTGGGTCCATATGAACCAGTTCCAATACCTTCATGGTGGCAAGGAATTGATTGGCCTTATGTGGGCTCTTACTTCGCTTCCTCATTTGACATGGCCCACAAATTCCATCAACTTTCCTTCCTAATTTGGGAATTTTCTAGGCTACTTCAAGTCGGGTTAGTTTTTGCTAGTATTTATAGTTGATACACCTCAATCTTATTGCCATAGCTCCGTTAGGTCTGTAGTGATAGAGAAGCTGCACAAGAATTGTTCTAACAAATAGCAGCTGTCATGAGATCTCTGCCCCATCATAACACTTACACATCACTGTCCAAAACTTCACAGCCATCCCAAGAGAACTGTACATGTAGTCTGTAGTTGGAAAAAATAGTACACAGTGGAATTTTTAAAATTTTTCTACCAGAGTATTTTCTAAAACACAAGTTTGACACACTATATACATAAATTTGCTAGATCTTACTAACCTTATGAAAGCCAAAAAGCTTCTGAAGTCTATGAAGAGAAGCACGTTCCTAAAGGACCTCAACTAACTAGCCTTCTTTGCTATTCTCTGTCAATGACTGGTGTGCGTGTAGGCACAATCGGACAGCTCTTCCACTAGGCAACTCTCCTTCTAACCAATTGAGAAAACTCAATGCTATAGTTTGTGATATATGAACAATAGCTCTTAGGGAGTCTCAAAGTCTCACAGCAAAGTCTCACTCTTAATCTCTCAATTGATCTAAATAACAATGAGTCTCACTCCCTTTTTTACATAGGTTGGGCCCAGGAGTTAGTCCTTGTCAGACAACGCGTCAAAAATTTGAATTAGAATCAATATCAAATAAGAAATCGCATCTAAAAACACACGATCAGAAATCGCATGGTCAACAACCTGAACTGGTAGATCGGCCTATCAAACTTACTCCATCAGCAAGCTGAACTTGAAGATCGACCTACCAAACTTATATTTTTTTATCCCAACGAATCTTTATTTCCCACCTAAGATTCTTAGGATAGAGCCTTAGTTTTAATTTAAATAACCCAATAGAGAAGGTATCTGATTAAAATAGTCAAATCTATGTAATCTCTAGAAAAATAAATATTCTTGATAATTCAACAAGTTTATCTTGAATTATTTTTCACAAAATTAATTCAACTCGAGAAACAGATATGAATTATTTGATCCTATTGAATTTCAACCAATCTGATAATTTCACATAAGTCACCAATTTATTAGAAAAGCATATTGTATCATGACAAGATTTATTATGAGCTAGCAAAAGGGACCTCATAGACCTACATAGTTTAAGCTCTCGATAATTATGAAACCCAATATCTCAAATATACATTTTATAATTATCAACTCTAACGCTACTCCACTAAAAGCTTAGAGTTGTAATCTTAAACTATAAAGAATTTTGAAGTCTATATAGCTAAGTCTCCATGACATATCATAATGTGTCGTATCCTAATAGGATTATTTATAATCGGCTAAAGGATAAATTATGTCTTATCTTCATGATTATTTTTTATCATACATTCTATCATCTCGCCATCGAAAAACTTACCACCCAAAGATAGTGTACCATTTAGTTACACCTATGTATCCAAATGGTTGAACACTGCAATTTTTCAATTACAGGATAACGCATATAAGAGAATATCAACTACTTTTGAAGAGGAGCTATGGATTCTATATCTATGAATAATAGGTCAACATGATCAAGAGTCATGCCTCCAACATACCAACAAACGTACTAGCATAAAATGTGGATGTCAGCCTTTGGTACATCAAAAGATATAAGTCAAGACAACGAGCCTATTATTTATCTCAAAATTGAGATACAACACATATGATTGTCTAAAGTGAATCGATTTGTTGAGACAAAATTATTAATCCAAATCAATTCACTTAATGTCCCGATCCAAAGCATCCTTACCTATGATAATGTGCCAATGTTTTTATTCATGGAGTCCACCTCCGATGGCCAAGACAAACCACCTTCCTTTAGGGATATAGACAATGCAATAATCTTTGCATGAATAAAGTGCCCAACTTTATTCTTTTGATTGCGGATCTTATGATTTAGACTATCACCTTAAGAATCATTTCTTCCACATAATCTATCCATCATATGCCCAATTCTTAAAATTTTAGATCGAAAGTATTAGACTTTTGTTTGCTTAACATACATTCAACAAATAGGAAAGTAAACAGGACAAGATTTGGTATATAAGTAATTAATAAATTCTTTATTCATAAAAATGTCTCCGAAAACATATTACATTTTTACTCCTAAAGGCATACATGTCTAACAATCTCCGACTTGCACTAAGTGAGTAAATATGACAAATCTTGGATCCCCATAGCTTCCACATACCTCTCAAAGACTCCCCTAGTTAATGGCTTCATAAATGGATTAGCTAAATTGTCCTCTGACGTGATTTTGCACACAACGACATGCCTACCTTCTACGAAGTCCTTAATCACATGATACTTTCGATTAATATGCTTACTCTTCTTGTAAATCTTGGTTCCTTTGGATTAGTTACTGCCGCACTTTATCACAAGGTAGTGATATCCCCTTATCCATACAGGAACTACCTTAAGATCCCTAAGGAACTTGTAGAGCCTCGTTGCATTTCGAAGCATCGCTAGCCACCACATACTTGGCCTCCATCATTGAATCCGAAGTGCAATCTTACTTTACACTTCTCTAACTGATGGCATCACCGCCTGGAGTAAACATAAAACCTGAAGTCAATCTCCTCAAATCCAAACAGAATTGAAAATCTGACTTAGTGCATCCTAAAGGAGTTAAGTCCTCACCCGAATACATAAATATAAACCCTCGAATCCTTCTCAGGGACTTGAAAATATGGTTGACCGCAACCCAGAGGTTTGATCCCAGATCCGCTTGAAATCGACTTACAATCCTGACTGTATAACAAATATCTGGTTGTGTGCAAAGCATGGCATATATGAGACTACCTACTGCCGAAGCATAAGGCACCTTTTTCATGTATTGGCTCTCTTTCTTATACTTTGGAGAGTCTTTTATGGAAAGAATTATTCCAAACATAGATGGTTGTCCACCTTTCTTAGAATCCTACATTGCAAACCTCTTAAGAATCTTATCTATGTAGCCGGCCTGGGACAAAGCTTTCTTTTTGTTCTTTCTATCCTAGAAGATCTTGATACCTAGAACAAAATTAGCCTCACCCAAGTCCTTCATGTCTTGGTCAACCATAATTTGACCAATAACAACACCCCAACGTCATTGCCAATTAGTAGAATATCATCTATATAGAGCAATAAAAAAACACCTTTCTATCCTTAATGTGTTTGTACACACATGTTTTGTCCATATTTTGTGCAAACCCATAAGTCTTGATCACTTGATCATATCTTATGTTCCAAGAACAAGTAGCCTACTTAAGTCCATATATTGACTTTAGTAGCTTACAAACCTAACCCTTTTAACCTGATAACTCTATTTTATAGAGTTATTTAACTTTAGTTTTTGCATTAATTTTGCTATGTTTTTAAGAGAAAAGTATTTGAAATGCCTTCGATTTAATTGAGTGTCCCTTTTTGTGTGTAGATGCTAAATGAGGGAGAAAATGAGCAAAACAACTAAGAAGGGATCAAAACTAAGATGAAATTAAAGAACTCATAACTTTGAGTCGATTTTTGACAAGGATGGAAGCTGATTTTGAGAAGATCATCAACAAGAAAGTGTAGCCCTTTGTCTTAGCTATCCAACACACTAAGAATCGCATGATTTCAACATCAAACAAGGATGTTATGGCCAAACACTGAAGGCTATCCCAGAAGCCGTGGACTAGGGCCACGGCTTTGGGTTTTGAGGGCCATGGCCCTTCAAAATTATGCAACGCCTTGAGCCGTGGCTCCCATAGGTGAGAGCTGCAGCCCTGGGTAAAATAAAAATGATGAAATTGCCTTTTTGGATGCAGGAAAAGAAGAAAAGTGGTTATTGGAGAGTTGGATGACTACTCTATAAATAGGAGATCTTTTAGCCAATCTAGGGCATCTTAGGTTTTATTTTTTTCGTTGCTTTTGGGAGCCTTAAAACACGTTGAAGAGAGAATTGGTAACATAAACTCTTTCTCCTTTTCTTCAAACATGTTTGGTTTTATCATTATTCCAGTTTTTGTTTTATTTTCAAATATGGTCTAGTTTTCTTATCCTAGGGATATGATGTACCCTCATGAATATTCTAATGTTCAATTTGGGATTTTTGGGGTATTTAATTCAATATTTCTTGATTCATTCATTGTGTTCAATTCAATCTTTTGATTTTGTATTGCTTGATCAGCAATATTATAAATTGAATTGATTGTCTGAGACATGGTTATGGTACATGCCTTATGCTAAACCATGAGATTGCTTTTTTGAATGGATGAATAGATGGTTATGGTACATGCCTTATGCTAAACTAATCTATTTGGTTCTTTAAATTTGTTCTGTGCCTGAAGGATTCTTAATCTCAATTGCACTACATGCCATAGGTAATGTGATGATTAACGATACTTGATTTAAACCTGAACGCCTAATGGTAATAATCATACTTTAGAAAGAACGAACCCAAGACAATGAATTGATATCAATATTTTGATGACATAGGAGGGGAGTGAGTGGTGGAGTCAGATCCCTGGGCTTGATCATACAAAAAAGTTCAAGTCTTGATTCTCTTGCATTATTTGTTTTATTTAAATCTCTTGCATATTAATTCTAATTTATTTTTGCATTCTTGAATTCAGTTGATCTTGAATTTTATTTTCTTTTCAATTATAATTTTGTTTTCATTGATTTGCTTATATAGATACAGGGTAACTAGCTTAATCGAATTAGTTCAATCAATGCTCTGTTGGAATCGACCCTTACTCTTGCACATTATACAGCAATAAACTCGTGCACTTACAAGGCATTAAAATTTGACCATCAAGTTTTTGGTGCTGTTGTCGGGGAATTGATTTCAAATTAATTTGATTAGTTTTGTTAGAATTTTTTAGAGTATTTGTTTCTTCTTAGTTATAAATTTATTTTATTTCTCAGTATTCAAGTTGTTATTTTTTCTTTTTTTTTTTCTATTATCCTACTTAATAAATGTTCTCTTCTTTTCTAGAGTTGTGAATGCATGGTAGACGATCACTCAATTTAGAGTTGTTGCCTTTAAAGGACTGCATTAATAAAGTTGGACAGGAAATAGTAACTACACGTAAGGTGAAAAAGGCATTAATTGGAGAAAATCTAGTCAAAGAAGACAACATTGAACCTGAGCAAAAAGAAAGGCAATTCATGGAGAATATGGAAAACAGGGTGGTTCGTCAAGCGCAACAGTTGATGAAGGAATTGTCAGGCTTGGTGCCTTAAAAGCTGTGACATTGTACTGTTTGACAATAAATAAATAAAGCGGCATTTATTATTATTTTGGTTGCTTGTATGTATTATAAATACATTTGTAAACATCGAGAAATTTTCATGATTATTTATGTGACTATAAATTTAGCATATAAGTGTTATATGCTTAGGGATAAAATTTATAGATAATAATCTAAATAGTCTGTAATAATTAATTAAAGTTTGAAATATTTAATTAAATATTACAATTGCGGTCCAATCTCATTTAGAATGAAATAGTCATTATCCGGACTATTAATGTAGAGACATTGGATTGGAGGTACTTTATATAATGAGATTATATAGGACTAGACCAGATAAATTATGAATCTCTAATAATCATCCGTTACAAATAAAGTATTCAAATTTATCACTATGATGATTAT
>CAMOHE010042933.1:0-22355 GCA_946598075.1 Artocarpus hirsutus | reverse complement strand
GTTATTTATTTATTTAAAAAAATTAATTTCATTCTCGAACTTTTTTCTTTTACATTTTCTATACTTTTTTTGTATCATCATTCTCTTTTGTTATTTTATTTTTCTCAATTATAATATTTTTCTTCTCCCAAATTGTTCTTGACATTTTTGCTATTTTTTTAATCTTTATCCTTATTTTTTTTTTGCCTTTATTACTCTTTAATTTTTAGTATCTCTTTTCTTTTCTTTTTTTTTTTTGGTCAGGATAGAAAGATGATGGCAAAAATAATATAGCATAACTGAAATAACAAAAGAGAAGAAAAACGAGGGGAAAATGTGCTGGAAGACATGTATGCACCTTCATAAAACAAAGAAACCCTCCCTAGTTATTCAACAAGAAAAGAAAAGAAAAAAAGAAAAGAAATGAAAAGAAACTCTCCTTAATCAGTTTTCACTATGTGTAGAGACAACTTTTCATGATTCTTGTTATTATGCATAGTGGCAAGCTAGAAATTTTTTTTTTTCAATCGGGGCGTAAGTTGAACCAAAATTCAAAAAAAAAAAAAAAAAAAAAAAACACACACACACACAATTTAATTCTATAATTTTTTAAAACTCTTGGTTTCTATTTTCTTTTTTCAATCTATTTTTACCTTTTATTCCTTCTTCCAAATGAACCAAAACTCCAATAGAATTTAATTTACTTTTTAAAATTCATGTCTAAAAAAAATAAATTTCTATAGTAGTGTAGTTAATTTTTACTTTATTGATATTTTTAGTTCAAACTATTAGTCTATTAAAAGTCAAAATTTAAGGTGTGATCTAACTTTTCAAAAACTTTTATAAAATATGAGCGTACATACAACTAAAATTTGGGATATAATATAAAATATTGAAACATATAAAAAATACTATAATTAAAAAATTTCCGGGGGCAAATTAAAAGTAAAAATTGCTTGAAATTCTTTTTAGTGGTTAAAGTGCAAAAGAGTCCATGGGGCCTAAGGGGAGCTGCCCCACGCCTAAAGCAGCTCTGCCCATGAATACACATGTATATACATCCTATTTGAGAAATACAAAGAAGTCAAAAACGAAAAGAGGTTGAATAAAAAAAAAAGGAAAAAAAGAGTAAATTAGACCATCATTAACTTGGAAAAAAAATAAATAGACCAAAATGTAACAGTATTTTGTAAATAGCTCACTTAAATTAAGACAAAAATTATTTTTGTATAGAATGACATAAAGAGATAGAACAAAATATAAAAATGAGAAGATGATGAAGAAGAAGAAGATGAAGGGGATAAAATTGAAAATTTAAGTGTTTAACAAGAGTACGTGATTTCAAAAACGCTCTATGTTGATGGGCAAAACTTTTCTAACAAGATTCTCTCGATTCCTTACTCTGATAATTATTCTCGAACAAAGTAATTAAAGCAGAAAAATTAATAATAGGAAGAACACAAGAATTTTGGAGTAGTTCATCTCAATTGAAAGCTGCATTCACTATAGGTTTTTTTCGAGTGGTAGGATTTCACTATGAGAAAAAATGAATAGAAAGGTTTTGCACCAAAATTGGACTTAGGTTGTTCTAAAAAACTGGCCTCTATTTATAGTATATGGGGATGGTTAATGCCTTACTCCTTAAGCATTTTTTAAATTCAAATACAATATAATCTCATCTTTTATTGGGTAGACCTCATCCCCGTGATCTTGTATTAGTCTTATCCTTTATAAGTATCTTAGATTCGGTTGATTTTGACCAACTTGAATGTTTATCGTCATCTTAGAGATCTTTCAATTTATACATGGATGTAAATAGACTATTTTACCTTTCTCGGGTATTACTTGGGAAAAAAGCTTCTAGAACATACAGAAACAATATGGGCCGAGATCAACCTCAGGACTTTCTAGGCCCAATACCCAACCAGGCCCAACTTGATGACCAGACAACACTATGCACTTAAATATTTTCAAAAGTGTTATTTACTTAAATTAAAAATTGAAACTGTGTTCTTTAATACAATTTTCCAAAAAAAAAAGGAAGTATTGGCGTCTCATTCAAAAAGAAAGAACTCAAGCAATCAACCAAACTATTGTGGAATAACAACTCAAGCAGCCAACCATACAACTTCAGCACGCCTATATAAAGAATTTATATAAACAACCAAGAGATGCACATGATAAAAGCTCAAAAATTTAATGATCTTGGCCAATCTTTTTAGTCTGGTAAGAAATGTCACAAAAGTGGATGTAAATTTGCATCACCAAAATAAAATGAAGGCCACGCATAAATTTTGTATTGGCTTTTGGTTGATTGTGTCAAGTAGGCTACACATAGGTTTGAGGTGAGAATTTGTCATAAAAGTCAATTGGGGGCTTGAACGATAATGTCACACGTATTGAAAAATGAATTAAGACATTAAAAAAAAAAGACTCTACAATTGAGTCACTAACAATGTGAGCTAAGAATGTAATATATTAGTCAGACGCCATTTGTAACACTCAAACACGACGAGCATTACATTAACAAATGTAACTTTAAAAAAAAGCATCAATGTTTGTGTATCACCTTTTAACTGTGATATGAAGTTTTTGTTCGAAGAATCAGTTAAAATATATATTTTAAGTTTAAGAATTGTAGCAAATGAGAGCATTATATTCTAGCAATTTTTTTTCTTTTTTTTTTTACTATAATTAATGAGAGATTTTCACTGTTTATAGTTGTAACTAATGTATTGGAGCTAATGTTATGAACACCTATAAGTATTAACCTTCTTTAGTCAACATTTTTATCTTTCTAAATATACATAGGCAACTTATGTAACATTTACACAATATGGCAGAAGCGTTACACATACATTGGTCACATTACACTATATAAACTTTTAAAGTTTGTCAAGCAATAGTTTGGAATAGCTTTTTTAAGTTGTTTATGGCTTATAAGTATTTGGGTTTGTAGATTACCACTTACAATAAGCTTTTTGCATTTAAAGGCACTTATAAAAGAAGTCATGCTAATGGTGCTTATAAAAAAGAACTTATGAAAAGTTTTTCTATTTACATCTTTTGACATTTTTTTTAAGAATAACAAATTAAGAATTTCATCAATATCCTTAAATTACATTACTTTTTGAGCCGACAAGAGCTTTTAACTTATATAACAAAATATGTTTAAAAGCTCTTTTAAAATAAAAAGCACTTTTTTATATACTATCCAAGCACTAATTAAAAAAGTTCTAGCTTATGCTTTTCTTATTCTATCGCTTAAAAGTAAAAACACAAGCTATTCCAAACGGGCTTGTAGGTTTCTTCAAAATGTTCTCGTCTACTCTAGAGTGTTGTTGCTTTACAAGTTTTGTGACATAGATGCTTATTTCTCGCTGTCAACTATTGAAATTTATTATTGTCATTTTGAACATAAACCAGTCAAAAACATGTCTATTGCGTGTATGTATTAAACATGTTAACAAAAAGAAAATTAGTGGGAGATAATTAATATATATAAAAAAGGACGCGAATGAGAAAAAATAATTATGTCATGAGAAAAAATAAAAAAAGAGAAAAAAATAGAAAAAAGAGAAAAAAAAAAGTATAAAAACATGAAAAAGGAAAGTGAAAGTTTCATTGTTTCAAAGGCAAGGAAAAGACCTAACTTATTCCCCCTTTATAACGCCTGCGTAAAGATTACCGTGTGCACAATTATTATTATTTAAACTTGGAAATATTAATCGTGTCGTCTTAAGAATATATATATATATATATATATATATATATATATATATATATATGTGTGTGTGTGGTGGAATCGTCCATTTTTACGTTCGGTATAGATTAGAGATCGAAATATCATCGTTTTTTCTTTTACTGTCGTTTCTAAAACTATATTGTCTTTTGCAACGCCATTGCCGTGTCTTGAGGTCGTCCCATCCCGTCTCTGCAAAAATCCAGTCGAATAGTTCTCTGCAACTCATCAGAATCACAAAATGGTCATAAGATCAAAACCCAGAATTTCTCTTGACCATCTCACAAAACATTCTCCAATTCTCTCAAACCAAAATGGCCAATCTCTCTCGACAACGACAATCAAAATCCAATCCAGGCTTTCCCAAAACAGGCTTTCCCAACAATGTAATGAAGCAGATCTCCATCGCCAATCTCCTCCAAAGGTATGGCTTCCCGTCTTCTCTTCTCCACAATTTCCTTGCCAAGAATCGCTTCTTAATCCAATCAGATTTGAAAGACATGGAAAATTCCCTCAGTATTCTTCTTTTTGCCTTTAAAATCCCCCAGAAAGACCTCGTGTCGTTGGTCTGCGACTGTCCTGGGGTTGGATTGTGAATTTCTCAGGAATTGGGAATTGGGATTCTCAAAATTAGGGCTTTCAAGAGTTTCCCCGTTGTTGATCAAGAGCGTTCTGGAACACTCTAGAAGGTTCCAGTTTGACCCGAATGGGTTTTCTAGAAAAATGGAGGTTTTTTAGGGGTTTAGCGTTTAACAGGGCGCTTTGGTTAGGGTTTTAGAGGGTTTCCCCGGAGTGACTCTGATGAACGAGAGGGAAATTCGGAGGAGAATCGAATTCCTGATGGGAAGTCTGATTCCCGGAGATCGAATTGAGGGGGTAATTCGTTCTTTCCCGCAGGTTTTGAGATTTGGGGTTGAGGAGAGATTGAAGCCATTGCTGTCCGAGTTCAAAGCTTTGGGCTTTACTGAGGATTTGATCAGGAATGAGATTGTTAGAGAACCGAGGATTCTCGGAATGGAGATCAGAGAGCTTTCGCGGTGTTTGGAACTATTGAGGAGTTTGAAATGTAGGGAAGCGATTAAGGAGAAGATTTTTAGTGAGGGAGAGTTTAGAGCTAGGATTGAAGTGAAGTTGAGAGTGGACTACTTGTGCAGACAAGGACTTATTTGCAGAGAAGCATTAGAGGTGTTATGGAAAGAGCCGAGATCAATTGTGTACAAGATGGAGGATATCGAGAGAAAGATTGACTTTTTGGTGAACAATATGGGATTCAATATCCGTTGTTTGCTTGATGTTCCAAGGTATATGGGGGTGAATTTTGATAAACAAATTATTCCTCGGTTCAATGTGATAGAATACTTGAGATCAAAAGACGGGCTTGAATCTGAAGTGGGATTAAGGGCTCTGATCAAGCCTAGCAGACTTAAGTTCTATGACCTTTATGTAAAGCCGTATCCAGAGTGTGAAAAGATGTTTCCGAGATATTTGGGGGATGGCGAAGTGAAAAGACGTCATCCGGTTGGGTTGTGGAAGCATTTCAAACCGCCAAAAGTTCCACAAACTACAGAGGATGTGAAGAACATGAAATTGTTCATGGCATCTTAAATATATGTGGTTCACCTTTGTCCAAGATGGAGAGTGTATAAAGCAAGATTATGGCTTTTCCAGGTTCTCATATGGAAACTTCACATTTACGAAGCATTGGCCTGTGCCACTTGGTTCTGGAACTCCTGGAGATATAAATTTATTATGTATTGCCTTCCAAGAAAGGTAGTTTAATGAAGTGGAAAACAAGAATGAAAATGGACTGGCTTTGATCTTTTTGATAGACTAGTGTAGGTCGTTTTTGGATGTTAAATCATCTTGCCAACAATTAAAGGCAGACGATAAAGAAGGGAGTGGCATAGCTCAACACTTGACTTGTTAAGCAGTTTTAGTGTTTGCTAAGCTGAATCAGCATAAATTTCGAAAAATTATACCTTCATTGGATTAGGATAAACTCAAGAATTGCTCTGCTGTAAGTTTTGATGTCCAGTTAGTGTATCCTAGATCTCTTTGAAGCATGGACTGATTGCAATACGGGGCATTGACAATTTCTGGGAACGCCAGAATTTTTGCTTTTATGTCAACTGTCATAGAAGAATAACAAAAACATCGACAACAATACATACAAAAAGATAAAACCAAAACTCATAAACATTTTTTCAATCATCACACTCATCATCGCCAAAAACTTTTAAACCAAAATCCTATAACAAAAACATCCTATTTTATTTTATTTTTCAATCCATACAAAAAGCTTAAGGTTGAAGCACTCCTTGAGGTCGAAGCGCATGCGTGCCTTCGTGCCTTGATGAAGGTATGCGTTTGATTGGATGACGGAGACAACAAGTAATTCCCTTCGACTTTCTACATGTGGTGGTTGTTTGGAGCTGACCTGATTTCGAATTTTTGTTTCCGTTTTTAACCCCGTCTCAACTTCAAATTACTGTACAAATCTTTAATTGCCCATTCCACTTAATTTACCTACACAATAAAGAAATAATCAATTTGAAGGGAAAATAAACTAAAAATAAAAATAATTATAAACTAAATTAAATGAATTACAATATATATTAATTCTAAATAAACTCAAAACTAAATTATAACTATATCAAAAATAAATTAATTTAAATAAAAAATAAAATTGAATGAAATAAAATTAAAGTAAAATAAAATAGAATAAGCTAAAAAATCAAAGACTTGCCTAATTTGACGCATGAAAAAGTGACAATATATTGATTTAAAAAAGTGATAATATAACTCTATTTTATAGAGTTATCACATCCTTAAATTTAATATTTTGCTGGTGCTCAAACAAAGGAGAGAATGAAAAGACAAAGGGTAATAACTTAGTTTGATTCACAAAAGATTCCTCAAGGATTTCACATAGTTTATAGCTTAACGAAAATTTCTAAATATTGTAACTGTGAAAAATTTCAATTCAAAACCTAGCTTTAGCTTACTTAAGATTCTTCAAGTGTGTGTTAATAGTCAGTTACACTCAATCATTTGCAGTTTGGATCATTTTATGCAAATAAGTAAAATAAGTTGGATCTCTAGAAGAAGAAATTTGCGAACTCCAAGGGCTTGCCTTTTATACCACTCTCCACTAATGAAGACTAACGTAATCCCAAGGATCATTAGGAGTTTATCAAGCTTGTAATGTATGGCTAGAATTAAGTTGTGATATAGGATAATGTGGCTCAAAACCGTCATCTAATGTGGCACTTTAGATGATGATTTTAGTAAAAATTGTCGTTGAAAGCCTTGAAAAAATTTTTGGAAAATATTTTTTTCCGAAACAATTTCTTCTCAAAGAATAATTTAAACTATTATTTACAAATTTATGCCCTCTTCTTTGATAAACTTGATTCACATCCAACATTGAAAAAATACATAACGATTTTCAAAGATGTACAAAATAAATATTCATATAATCCAAATATTTCAAGAATCATAGCCAAAGTTTATTTACAAAATATAACAACAATAACAATAACAAAAAAAAAAAAAAAAAAAAATACTTCAAACAAATTTTGGAGCTCAAGACGAAAATTTCAAAAGATCCCACGTACACCCAAATTTTAGTGTTCAAGATGGAGTCAGAGTTAGCGACAGACAATAATGGTCTGGCAGTGAGTCATGGCATAAAAAATGAGGGTTGACGAAGTGAGGAGTAGAAGCGATGAACAAGAGAGTGGGAGGGTAAAAGGAATTTAGAGAAAAAGTTAGACGCTGAGGAAGAAATAGTAGGAAGAAGGAGATAAAGAGAACTTGGAGAGAAAATGGGAGACTTAAGAGAGAAACTTTAGAATTTGTAAATTTGATTAGAGTGGAATGAAAAGTGTTTGAAATTTAAGAAGAGGATGAGAAATTTTGAAATCTTTCGGTAACAAAAAAAAAAAAAGCAAGAAAAAGTCCGCCCTTTTTTTTGAAAATCATTGACATAAAACTGTTATCTAGTCTAACATTAGATGATAGTTTTTAAAACACTGTCATCTAATCTAGCACATTAGATGATGACTTTTAAAAAATCGTCGTCTAGAGCACGCATAGAAATTTTCAAAATACAAAAATTTTCATCCCATGTTTTTTAATCCATAAGACAACGGTTTTTTATAAAACATCGTAAAATAGGTGTTGTCTAATTTCTTATTTGTAGTAGTGAAAACTCATAAGAAAAACCAAACTGTGACGCCTAAAATTAAAATCAATATTGTACTCAATGTTAAGAAAAATAAAGAACAAAGAAGGTAAAGATAACTTCCCTGCACAACTATTGGTGTCAGGCAACATTTTTTGTTAGTGGTAAGCGTTATGGTTGCCACTCAACGCTGTGGCGTTGGCTTGTTGGTTCCTATAGGAATTGGAAATTTTGGAGCTTTTAGTCTGAGATTATTGAAAAAGATATGAAATTACCGTACGACGATCCCAAACTTTCTCAAAGACCTAATCAAAAATTAGAAACAAAGAAAAGACTCAATAAAAAAAAAATAGCATCAAAATGATAAAAACAAACTAAGAATAAAGTTTAAAAAAACTTGAGTGGCCTCTGAAGAAGAGCTTTGTTTAAAGTTTTCGTTGTATCATTCAATACATTGTAAAAAAAGAAAGTAAGATACCTATTTGAAAAATTGTGATTAGAATATCTTTTGACCATGCCATTAATTTTGTCCCATATTGCATAAAATGGTTCTAAGTGTTGAGCAAAACATGTGAATACCTGTTGATAGTGCATCTCAAAGTGTAATGACCCAGAAAAAAAGTCATTAATAAAACCTAATATTTAATTAGGTTTAATTAATGAATTTATTTTTAAAATGTGATTTTGTAAAAAGTTATAATTTTTGTAAAAATTACGATAAAGTATGAATAAACCGCATCGATTGCAAATTTTATGGCAAATGTGATGCAATGTTGGGTATGGTGGAATACAGATTTTATCAGTTGAATTACTCAAAAATTTGTAAATAATACCCATAAAATAAATTTTATATCACAATTAATTGTAAAATTGAGGTACAAACGAATGGATGATTAGAATATAAATAGGACACAGAGGTTATCCAAACCCTAACCTGGGGTATGAAGGAGGCCAAAGCAGTATAAGAATACTACTAAATGAAAACACAGATACGAAAAATATTATAATTGGCCTTCAAAATTGAACGAAAAGTAAGTTAAATATTTTTAGATAATCTAAGGATAGAAAATACACCAATTTGACCATGGTAGTATAAGAAAAATACTGCGTGATAAAAAATTACACAGTGTAAATTTTAGGCCCCATAAAGTGGACACCCTATTGAATTTGATTGGGCCACCAAGGCTAGAAATGTGGCCCAATGACATGAAGACACCTAGATGGTAATCAAGTGGGTGACCATGAGTCACCAAATGGGATAAGTGAGCATTTAAGGCAACATTATCAAAAAATCTCTTTCTTTCTTCCTCCTCCATGTTCGGCAGCCATAGTTAAACCTTCAAGAAATTTTTCTCAACCTCAAAATTTGCAAAAATAGCCCCAAAACAAGTTTTAGAAGCAAGCCCAAGGATTTTTACAAGATTAAAGGTGAAATTCTAAACTTTTTAATGAGTTTTTAAAGGATTTTTTATGGGTTGAAGAAAGAATATTAACCCACGGTATTTTTGCATGAAAAGGAGGCTTAGAAGGCAGTCCAAAAGGAAATTGAGAGTTAGAAATCAAAAGGAGGATATTTTCGTAAGTTTTGGTATTCAAAGTTCTGAAATTTAATGGATTTTGTTTGGATTTTTTTTTTCAAATCCATATGAGTTCTTGAGCTTATGGCTGATGAGATTTCATGTGAATGTGATGAATAGCATGTTTAAATTGTAAAATTTTGATTTGTGATGCAAAATGGTAGTTTTTGCATAAAATAATATTTTTTACAATTTTATGGTTAAATTTTGTACAAATGAGGTTTGAGCATGAAAATGACTTGAGTTAGGCATGAAATGGTTTCTACAGGGGTAGATTTGTAAGTTTGAAATGGATTTTGACCAAAATGCCCTAAGGACTAAATTGAAAGAAAATTTCTTTTCTCGACAGATTTGAAAAATAGCCAAAAAACCCCTGTACAGTGAGATTTTGAGAAAAGTTAAAACACCAAAGTTGTAGATCTTGACAAAACTGTTAGGTAGCGTGAACGGTTCGTTGAAAAACTCAATTGTTTGTGAGTTTTTGAATTTTCAAGAATATGTTAAAAGTGAAAAAAATGTTAAAATAACAAAAACGTAATTTTTCAAATGATTTGAGATATGGTACCTTAAGTAAAAATGTTTCTTATGAAAAATAGAAAATTTTGGTGTAAAGAGAAAATTTTAGCCTTGGGGCAAAATTGTCACAATTTTTGAGTTAGGGGCTAAATTGTAAAGTTTTATGAAAAAGGGGCTTAAGTGTGAAATAAGGTGATACGAGCCACTAGGACATTATTTTTAAGCTAATATGTGGCTATTTTTCTTAGAATAACGGACCGAGCTCAGGCAGATCACTAGGGTCACAGACGGCAAAATCGTCATTTTTGTCCAAATAACCCGAATAGCTCTAAAAGGGGTCTCAGATAGGAAACAAAGAGGTTTAGAAAGATTTTTGCCTTTCGTAAGTGATGTTAGGGTAGAATTAGAAAGAAATACGAAAACTAGTATTTACAGAGTTGTGTATAGTTATACAACTCAAATAATTAAGTAATGAACATTTTGTAGCGAAACGAACAAAAATTGGCTAATAGTTTTGTAATTGGCCAACAGGATCCTAGGAGTCTAGGAGACCGAAGATCGAAGTTAAATTTGCACTGCTCGAAAGCAAGTAAGTACCCTTTCCACCTACAGTATGAAATTGTAGGTGTAGAATGTGTAAATATGCATATTAGGGTATATATTACAATGTGAACATGTTTGTATATGAGGTAGGTACTTGTGTGTACTCTGCTATGCATACGAACTTATGTATCACGGATAACATGTGATTTTCATTTCATGCCTGGTATGACAACCATATTAAATAGATTGGTAAATATGTCACCAGAAGTTAAGAAAAGTATCGTACCGACTCCCTAAGCAATAGGAGTTTAAAGGATAAAATATAGTCGCGGTGTTACGTAGACCTAAATGAAATTGCGCAATGGTACGAAAACTTGGGCCCTAATGAAAGATAAGAAACGATGAAGATAAGAAAAGTTCATAAGAAAGCATAATTGAATCATGCATTCATTTGATTGTCCATGTGGGATTTATGCAAAATTGCAATACCTATCATAACGAAATTATATGATAGGTATATAAAGATTAACATCGAAGGCGGATACACCTGGAAGACCGATGAATCCGGATTTAATGGCTATGATTATGGAATTGCAGCAGAAGCTCCAAGCTCAGGAGCGAGAAATGCAAGGTTTATGGGAACAATTAGCTAACCAGAATCCTGTATTACCTGCACGTATAGACACGCCACCCCCAGTACTACCACCACAGTAAATGGATCGAGTAGTCCCAGCTGTTTCGGTAGCATCCACTACTGAATTTTATGAAAGATTCTAGAGGATGAAGGCTCCAGAATTTGATGGATCGATAGACCCATTAGAGGCCAACGACTGGCTTACGGGTATAGAATAGATATTGAAATTCATGGGGCTTAGTGACCATGAGAAAGTCCTATGCGCTTCGTTCGCTCTCACTAAAGATGCTAGGAGATGGCGGGAGTCTGTAGAACACAAAAGAAATGTTGATAAAATGACATGGCCAGATTTTATGGAAGAATTCGACAGGCCTATTTTAATGTGGAAACCATGGCGGCTCAACAGGAAGATTTAATAATTTCAAGCAAGGCAATATGTCCATAGTTGATGCTGTAAAGAGGTTTAATCAGCTAGCACGACTTTGTCCCTAGTTAGTACCTACCAACCGGGAAAGAATCAGGCGATTGATGAGAATGTTCAAAACTGACATTGCCCTTATAGTTGATAGTGGAGGGCAAGCTCCCAAAGATGTAGAATATTGCATTGAACGGGCAGCCAGAGCTGAGCTCAGAATTGTCCGTGATAAAGAGGAAAGAGCGAGGATTTTCAAGGCTCAGAAGGAAGAGAAAGCCTTAGCTAAGCAAGGTCAAGTTGTTCAGGGGAAAGGACAAGGAAGTGCTTCGAGCCAAGGGCCATCTCAGAACTTTCCAATGGGACGTAGCCGGAATGTTGGCAATAAAAGGAAATGGAATGTGAGCAGTCCAAGGAGTCCAAAGGGTCAACCCCATAAAAGAAAATGATGGAGGAAATAACAATCCCCTTTGTAGTCAATGTGGAAAAAGACATGCAGGGAAATGCAAGGCCGGCACTAACAAGTGCTACATATGTGGAAAAGATGGGCACTATGCCAGAAACTGTTTTTCTAATCCTCAAGATCAGACTAGTCAGGCTCAGCAAAGGCCTCAAGGAAATCAGTTGCATGCGGTCCAAGTCCAGGCCTAGATTGAAGGCCCCAATGTTAGTTAAGGGCGTTTAGAAGCGCTCCAGAATCGAGTGAGCGAATTTATGCCTACATGAAGAAGGAAGAGGATGCGGGAACCTTATTGATGGTGACAGGTCAGTTTTCTGTTGCCAACATTGATGCATATGTTTTGTTTGATTCTGGAGCAACACATTCGTTTGCATCACTTAAGTTTGCGAAATGAATAAGAAGTAAAGGAGATAGAATAGAGCAAACCTTTAGAACTGCATTACCCTCTGGGGAGGTATTGAGTTCTGATTATTGGCTACGTCATGTACCGATAATCATGTGTGGAAAGGAATCGTATATTGATTTGATAATAATCGATATACAAGATTATGATGTTATCCTAAGAATAGATTTCTTGGGGAAATACGTTGCCAAGATAAATTGTCGACATCGTAAGGTTACGTTTCGACCTTCTGGAAGTGAGAAGTTCTTGTATTCTAGAAAGACCCCCAAAGCTCCTAAGGCAATGATTTCCGTGTTGAAGGTAAGGAAAATGCTGGAAAGCGGATGCACCGGTTATCTGGTGAATTTGATAAGGAAAGATCAAGAGGCTCAGTTAGGACCAGAGAAGGTCCCCATTGTAAAAGAATTCATTGATGTATTCCCAGACGAGCTACCAAGCTTACCACCAGAACAGGAGATTTCATTTGAGATCGAATTGACGCCCGGCACAGCCTCGATTTCGAAAGCGCCATATCGAATGGCTCTAGGGGAACTCAAGGAACTTCAGGCACAACTGAAGGAATTATTGGATAAGGGATTCATCCAACCAAGTCATTCCCTATGGGGGCACCTGTTCTATTTGTCAAGAAGAAGGATGGAACGTTACGAATGTACATTGATTATCGGGAACTGAATAAAGTCACGATTAAGAACAAGTATCCACGCCCAAGGATTGATGATTTGTTTAATCAACTGAGAGGAGCATCAGTATTCTCAAAGATTGATCTGAGCTCGGGATATCACCAACTTCAAGTTAAAGAAGAAGATGTATCAAAGACGACGTTCCAAACACGTTATGGGCATTACGAGTTTTGCGTCATGTCATTTGGACTGACCAATGCCCTGGCAGCCTTCATGGATCTCATGAACCGGATCTTTAAGAAATATCTCCATAAGTTCGTCATTGTTTTCATTGACGATATTCTCATATATTTAAGAACGCCGAAGGAACATGAGGAGCACTTAAGGATTGCATTACAATTGCTGAGAGAGCATCAACTGTACGCTAAGTTCTCAAAATGTGAGATTTGGTTGGAGAAGGTTCATTTCCTTGGACACGTGGTGACACGGGACGGGATATCCGTTGATCCCACCAAAGTGGAAGCGGTAAATAAGTGGCCACCACCAAAAAGCGTAACAAAAATCAGAAGTTTCCTTGGTTTAGCAGGCTACTATCAACGTTTTGTAGAAGGATTTTCCCGGCTTGCATCACCACTCACTTCACTGACACAGAAAGCAGCAAAATATGAATGGACCAAGAAGTGTGAGGAAAGTTTTAAGGAGTTAAAAGGTGACTTACAAGTGCACCAGTGCTTACAATACCTGATCCAGACTTGGGAAGTTTGTGATCTACAACGATGCATCAAAAATGGGACTGGGAGCCGTATTGATGCAAAATGAAAAGGTGATTGCATACGCATCCTGACAACTAAAGGATCATGAAAGGAATTATCCGACGCATGACTTAGAGTTAGCAGCGGTTGTGGTTGCATTGAAGATATGGCGTCACTACCTTTATGGAGCTAAATGTGAAATTTATACGGACCATAAGAGCTTGAAGTATATCTTCACGCAGAAGGAGCTCAACATGAGACAGCGAAGGTAGCTAGAGTTAGTTACAGACTACGACTGTGAAATCCTGTATCACTCGAGAAAGGCTAATCGAGTCGCCGAAGCCCTTAGTTGTAGAGCAATATCTTCGCTTGCAATAATGAAGTTAATGCCAAAACCTCTTCAGAAGGACTTAATGGAAGCTGGAATAGAGCTAGTTACTGGAAGATTAGCTACTCTGTCTTTTCGAACCGCTATCTTGGAGTACCTAAAGGAGCAACAAGAAGCAGATCTGTCGCTATTCAAAGCTAAAAATGAGGTTCTTGAGAACAAAGAAACGAAATTTAGCATTAAAAAATATGGCATTCTCCGTTATAAGGGCAGAGTCTGCATCCCTTATGATGAAGGATTAAAGAATCAAATACTAGAAGAGGCTTATGAAGCACCATACGTGGCTCACCCAGGAGCTACGAAGATGTACCAAGATCTAAAGGAGCACTATTGGTGGCACGAAATGAAGAACGATGTCATGCAGTTTGTCACCAAATGTCTTACGTGCCAAAATGTGAAAGTCGAGCATCAACGGCCGGTAGGTGAATTACAGAAGATCGAAATCCCAAAATGAAAATGGGACCAGATAACTATGGATCTGGTGACCGGGCTACCTAAAACCACGGGTGGACACGATGCTACATGGGTAATCGTTGATAGATTGACGAAGTCAGCTCATTTCTTACCCATCAAGCTCAACAGTTTTGTGGAAAGACTAGCTG
Source organism: Artocarpus hirsutus (assembly GCA_946598075.1). Lineage (NCBI taxonomy): Eukaryota > Viridiplantae > Streptophyta > Magnoliopsida > Rosales > Moraceae > Artocarpus > Artocarpus hirsutus. Next base: position 7,541 of record CAMOHE010042933.1, on the reverse strand, counting down.
AATTATATGTAGCCTAGATAGTTAGATATCACGGAGTCCCAAAATCTATCATTTCTGATCGAGATGGTCGGTTTACCTCTAAATTCTGGTGGAGCGTTCACCAAGCAATGGGAACAAAGCTGACCTTTAGTATAGCTTTTCACCCTCAAACAGATGATCAATCTGAAAGGACCATTCAAACTTTGGAGGATATACTGAGAGACTGTGTGCTAGATTTTAAAGGAGGATGGGACAAAAAGCTTCCGTTGATTGAATTTGCTTACAATAACAATTATTAAGCTTCCATAGGAATGGCTCCTTATGAAGCTCTTTACGGAAGAAAACATAGATCGCCATTGCATTAGCATGAAATAGGAGAAAAGGTGTTATCGACAACAAATTTCGTGCAAAGGACGATGGAAGATGTGAAACTAATCTGTCAACAAATGGAAACTGCCTTTAGTCGTCAGAAAAGTTATGCAGATCGACGGCGAAGACCCTTGGAATTCCAAGTAGGGGATTTGGTCTTCTTAAAGGTGACACCGATGAAAGAAGGGATTAGATTTAGAAAGAAAGGAAAGCTTGGCCCAAGATACATTGGACCATTTGAAATCTTAGAATAGGTAGGCAATGTAGCTTATAAGTTGGCTTTACCCTCTGATTTAGCATCGGTACACAACATATTCCATGTATCCATGCTAAAGAAGTATGTACCAGATCCTTCGTATGTCCTACAACTGGAGGAAATTGATGTGTAGGAGAACTTGTCCTATAAAGAGAAACCGGTTCAAATATTGGCACGAGAAGAAAAAGAGTTAAGGAACAAGAAGATACCTCTCGTCAAAGTCTTATGGCGCAACCAACAAGTGAAAGAGGCAACATGAGAATGAGAGGATGAAATGAGGAAAAGCTACCCCAAATTGTTTTGATTTTCGAGGACGAAAATTCTTAAGGGGGGTAGATTGTAATGACCGAGAAAAAAATGCCATTAATAAAACCTAATATTTAATTGGCTTTAATTAATGAATTTACTTTTAAAATGTGATTTTGTAAAAAGTTGTAATTTTTGTAAAAATTACGATAAAGTATGAATAAACGGCATCAATTGTAAATTTAATGGCAAATGTGATGCAATGTTGGGTATGGTAGTATACAGATTTTATGAGTTGAATTACTCAGAAATTTATAAATAATACACATAAAATGAATTTTATATCACAATTAATTGTAAAATTGTGGTATAAATGAATGGATGATTATAATGTAAATAGGACACAGAGGTTGTCCAAACCCTAACCTGGGGTAGGAAGGAGGCCAAAGCAGTATAAGAATACTGCTAAGTAAAAACGTAGATACAAAAAATGTTATAATTGGCCTCCAAAATTGAACGAAAAGTAAGTTAAATATTTTTAGACAATCTAAGGATAAAAAATACACTGATTTGACCACAGTAGTATAAGAAAAATACTGCGTGATGAAAATTACACAGTGTAAATTTTGGGCCCCACAAAGTGGACACCCAATTGAATTTGATTGGGCCACCAAGTCTAGAAATGTAGCCCAATTACATGAGGACACCTAGATGGTAATCAAGTGGGTGACCATGAGTCACCAAATGGGATAAGTGAGCATTTAAGGCAAAATTATCAAAAAATCTCTTTCTTTCTTCCTCCTCCATGTTCGGTAGCCATAGTTGAACCTTCAAGAAATTTTTCTCAACCTCAAAATTTGCAAAAATAACCCCAAAACAAGTTTTAGAAGCAAGCCCAAGGATTTTTACAATATTAAAGGTGAAATTCTAAACTTTTTAATGAGTTTTTAAAGGATTTTTCATGGGTTGAAGAAAGAATATTAACCCATGGTATTTTTGCATGAAAAGGAGGCTTAGAAGGCAATCCAAAAGGAAATTGAGAGCTAGAAATCAAAAGGAGGTTATTTTGGTAAGTTTTGGTATTCAAAGTTTTGAAATTTAATGGATTTTGTTTGGATTTTTATTTTTTTCAAATCCATATGAGTTCTTAAGCTTATGGTTGATGAGATTTCATGTGAACATGATTAATAGCATGTTTAAATTGTGAAAGATTGATTTATGATGCAAAATGGTAGTTTTTGCATCAAATTATATTTTTGCAATTTTATGGTTAAATTTTGTACAAATGAGGTTTGAGCATGAAAATGACTTGAGTTAGGCATGGAATGGCTTCTGCAGGGGTAGATTTGTAAGTTTGAATTGAATTTTGACGAAAATTCCCTAAGGACTAAATTGAAAGAAAATTTCTTTTCTCTACAGATTTAGAAAATAGCCAAAAAACCCCTGTATAGTGAGATTTTGAGAAAAGTTTAAACACAAAAGTTGTAGATCTCAACGAAACTGTTAGGCATCCAAGACGATTGTCAAAAAACTCAGCCGTTTGTGAGTTTTTGAATTTTCAAGAACATGTTAAAAGTGAAAAAAAATGTTAAAATAGCAAAAATGTCATTTTTCAAATCATTTAAGGTTTGGTACCTTATATAAAAATGTTTCTTATGAAAAATAAGAAATTTTGGTGTAAAGAGAAAATTTTAGCCTCAGGGGCAAAATTGTCACAATTTTAGAGTTAGGGGTTAAATTGTTAAGTTTTATGAAAAATGGGCTTAAGTGTGAAATAATGTGATACGAGCCACTAGGACATTATTTTTAAGCTAATATGTGGCTGTTTTTGTTAGAATAACGGACCGAGCTCGGGTAGATCACTAGGGTCACAGAGGGGAAAATCATCATTTTTGTCCAAATAACCCGAATAGCTCTAAAAGGGGTCTCAGATAGGAAAAGAAGGGGTTTAGAAAGATTTTCGCCCTTCGTAAGTGATGATAGGGTAGAATTAAAATGAAATACGACAACTAGTATTTGTAGAGTTGTGTACAGTTATACAACTCGAATAATTAAGTAATGAATGTTTTGTAGCAAAACGAACTGGAATTGGCTTATAGTTTTGTAATTAGTCAACAGGATCCTAGGATTCTAGGAGACTGAAGATCAAAGTTGAATTTGCAATGCTCGAAAGCAAGTAAGCACCCTTCCCACCTACAGTATGAAATTGTAGGTGTAGAATGTGTGAATATGCATATTAGGGTATATATTACAATGTGAACATGTATGTATATGAGGTAGGTACTTATGTGTACTTTGCTATGCATACGAACTTATGTATCATGGATAACATGTGATTATCATTGTATGCCTGGTATGACAACCATATTAAATAGATTGGTAAATATGTCACCAGAAGTTAAGAAAGTGTCGTACCGACTCCCGAAGCAAGGGGAGTTTAAAGGATAAAATATGGTCATGGTGTTATGTAGACCTAAATGAAATTGTACAATGGTATGAACACTTGGGCCCTAATGAAAGATAAGAAACGATGAAGATAAGGAAAGTTCATAAGAAAGCATAATTGAATCATGCATTCATTTGATTGTCCATGTGAGATTTATGAGATTTACTAGGCGTTAGCTCATTAAGTATTTCATGCTGTAGGTTTTCTGACAAGAAGGTCAGAATAAATCTTAACGATGAGCTGGCGGATGGATGATGTGTGCAGATTAAAATGGAGTCTACTACTATATGTTTCCGCTGTATGTACTACAAGTTATTTTGAAAAGAAGGATTTGAAAAAAGGAGTATTGTAAAAGTAAGAATGATTATGTAAATATAAATGTGTGAAATTCTTTTAGGAGTTACCAAAATTATTGTATGTAAATTATTTATATAGTAAAAAAAAAGTTTTCTAAATTTTTGCCTCTAAGTAAGTAAGAGAGAGTTTAATCACAGCCCAAAAAGACGGGTTGTGACACAAAGTACCTCACAAGAAAAACAAAACAAACAAAATTAAAAAAAAAAGGATAAAAATTCAAACTAGAGTTCTTTGGTATCGATGTTAGTAAAGACAAAAACAATCCCCGACAACAGTGTTGAACACTTGTTGTAAAAAATTATTGCAAGTGCACAAATCACTTTAACAAATAATACAATGATGAGTGAGCAATGTTCTCACGGGTATTGAATGACTACTAAGTACCAACATTATTTTTACTTTAATTTTATTCAAATAAATCGAATAAAAGAGGTGACACTATTGAGAAATAAAATAAAAACTAAATTAAACAAGACGCAAAATTAAATAGAAAGAAATTCAATTAATTAAAGATCTAGAGTTTTTGATTTCACTGTAACTATTCCGTTTTAATTTTTCTATTTCATTAGCATGATTTATTATCTAAGTTGATAGTCGAGAATCCTTAATTTCTCCACTTGCCTCTCCCAAGGTCTAACTAAAGCACCCATAAAAGCCAATTTATAACATTTATATATGAGATGAAACAATTAGGAATTTATTAAGATTTGTGGTTCTTATTTAGCAAATATACAAGCCATGAAAGTATATTTTTACCTCACTTGCAACTTATTGCATTCAACACAACAAACTAAATACATAAATCTCCTTTTGATTTCTTAATAATTAACAAACCATCTAAATAATAATCAATTATTTAGAAACATTAAGAATAGTGAAGAAAACTTAACTAGGAAAAATAATTTATCAACTAAATTGAAAGAAAAATCAAAATATCATAGTTAGGCTATATCGTAGCCCTAGAAAAAAAATTAGTTCACAACTAAATAAAATAAAACCCTAAAAAATTCTAAACATGAAAAGAATAAAGAAGAAGAACTAGAACTGGAATTAAATTGAAGTGTTTCTTACTTCGGAATGTGACGCCTCGTCTTTTCCACAACAAAGTCTTTTTCCCGTTCTTTTCAGCAAGAAAGACCCCCAAATAACCTAAAAGGTCTTATTTATAGGCTTTGAACAAAAGGGATAAATTGTTTAAGATTTAGAATTTTTTGGAATAAAACTAAATCACATGAAATAAAACTAAAATAAAATAGAAAAAGCTCTCAAGAACAAACCTAATTTTATACATGAAAAAGTAATAAAATAACTCCATTTTGTAGTATCACACTTCGAAGTAGTTAACTCTAACTCTATATATACCTAAAGAGCATTCATCTGTTATTGCGCTATCTTACAGACTATTATTTTGGCTTTGCACCTCTTAATTTTGCAAAGCTCATTTCTTTTTATCCAATGATTGTCTTAGAACATCGCATTATAATAGCAATATTTGCTCCTTCAATCCATATATTAATAAAAATACGTTGTTAGAAACATGAATAATATAGTCAAAGAACAAAAAAGAAGAAGAATGATTAGTTACTAGTTGCGATCATAACTTACGTGCTGGTCATAACAAATCTACTATCAACATCAGATTCAGGAGCACCAGTACTAAATATCACCAAAGATAAATGTGGACAACGGTGCGGGAGCGGAAGCAACCCATTTCCTTTCGGAATAGGCCCTAATTATTATCTTGACAAATGGTTTGAAATAACCTGCAACCAATCTACCACCCTCCTAGTTCTTTCTATAGCGAGTCTTAATGTTTTGAGCACCAGTACTTGATATCACCAAAGAAAATGCGAACAAACAGTGCAGGAATGTAAGCGTCCCGTTTCCCTTTGGAACGAGCTCTAATTGTTGTCTTAACAAATAGTGTGAAACTTTCTACAACAAATCTACCACCCCTACTAGGCCTTTCCATAACGAGCCTTTTATTAAGACCCTCTACAAGCATAATCAATTTTTTTAGGGCAATAGCTCATAAGTTTCTTCAATTGTGCAGACAAGAAAACTAAATCAAAACAGTTCAATTTCACAGGAATGCCATTTTTTTCTTTTAATTCTTCGGTTTTGAGATGTGGTGTCATTGCCAGTATAACAATACTTTTGGAAATAATAACCTCTCAATCGACGATCTGCTCATCAAGTAATCATAATAGTATTGTAAGATGAAAATTTTATGATGGCAAGAACTGCTTCATAGCCTCCACTATTAAAATTCCTACTAACGTCTTGGACATCTCGTTCAATAGTATTGATACCATAGAAATGCATTCATGGTAGAAAGTGACTATAGGTCCAAACTCAATAGTTCAACGAAAATCTATAGAATAGGCTATATTCTTGTTTATTTATTCTAGGACCTAAGTTATAGTGACATCAAGAAAATGCTTTGTACAAAAATGTCACAATCAACAAGTAAAAACCGCTTCGATTCTGCAATGATAAAAGTGATGGATATTCGCATCCGCAAAATGTGTTTGTTCGTGAAGAAATTCATCACTTCATCATTGCGCATAATTGGAAGCGGTCTTTACTTATTGATCGTGACATATTTTCACCAAGCATTTTTTTATGTCACTATATCTTAGGTCCCAGGATGCGCAGACAATTATATAATCCATTCTATGGATTGTCATTAAACTATTGAGTTTGGACCGATAACCACTTTCTACCATGAATGCATTTCTACAGTATCAATACTATTGAATGAGATGTCCAAGACGTCAGTAGGAATTTTAATCGTGGAATGGAGGTTATGAAGTTGTTCTTGCCATCACAAAAATTTTATATCTTGCAATTGTGGCGCCTCCTTTCCGGACGTCACAGATATCGTTACATTCATTCTTTAAAACATTAATTGGAGCAAACTATTGTAATTAATAATATGCATTTGAAATCATAGTTTGGAAAAGCATTCCCAGGATCTTTACATACACATTTTTTTTTTTTACAAAAATACAATTCGCAAGAAATTATAATTAGTTAATTATAACAAATCGCTTTTCCATAAACATTATGTAAATAGTTTGCTAATATCCAAAAAAAATTAAATTGACCTTTGAAAACAAAAGATAAAATTATTTGAACACAACTCGGCCGGCAGGCCCAACTTTTAATTTCGGCAGGCCGAACTCAACCGGCAAGCCGAAGGTCACCCATCGGCAGGCCGTCCGAGGCTCTGCAAAAATAGGGTTTTAAAATCAACAAGATCGGCAGGCCGATACATGGCAACCGGCAGGCCGATCAAGATTATTCGGCAGTCCGACCAGTATGGTCGGCAGGCCGAACAAAGGAAAAATTTGTTTTAAAAATAAGTTTTAAAGCTTTAAATGCGGAAGAAAATTTATAAAAAAATAAAAAAATATATTAAACCAACATTCACAAAATTTATAAAACTTGTTCTTAAATTATAAACATACTCAAATTTCATAAATCATGGATTATTTCATATAGTCTCTTTCCTTGGCGTTCTTCCATTTGCAAAACATCTTCCTTAGCTCACACGCCTGTCAATGTCCTCCGCCTAGTCCATAACTTTCTTACCCTTATCTGCAACATGATGAAAAACTTGAATAAGCTAATGTTTAGTAAGTACATTGTAATTCTCACAACTTAAAACCATTTCATAAACTTCATCATCATCATCATTATCATCATCATAATAATGCACTAGGCACATTTTCATAGGAACATATCTTTCTTTACATCAACCATATTAAAACTTATCCATTTTATCTTAAGGGGCCCAAGTGTTGCACCATAACATCATCATCATAGGCGCGCCGTCATGAGAGGAGAGGGGTAGCTAATCCCAAACCAAACATGACAAGTCCA